>MNPL01029358.1:0-14409 GCA_002081605.1 Tropilaelaps mercedesae | reverse complement strand
TATTTACGCTTCCATTCATTCACTCACTTGTGTGTATTGGTTTATGACTAACATATATATATATATATTGATTTATTTTCACTCACAAGCAACTTGATAGTAACCGTCCTTCCGGGATGGAGCCGGGAGAGGGTCGCTGTCCCCTGAGTGCATTCTACCGTCCCTATCGTGCACCCCCCATGACACTCAAGTGTACGTCAAAGAATAAAAGACGAAACTGTTATGGACGCGGCATGAACGTCGCAAAACGTTTCCGCTGCCGTTCTCTTGGGCAGTTTTCGTAAACTGTTCCCCAAAGCGTCATTTTTAGTCGTTTGAGAAATCGCTTCCGCCCTATGGAAATGTCGTCCAGGCTCGCCTCAGCTCAGAGACGTGGCCGTTTATTCGTTGGAGCGGTCACTTTTCTACGGACTAATCAAGACGCGCGATGGATGACCAATGCGCATAGAAACGCGCACCCAGTGTGATTTTTCTTTTCGGCCATAAATGCCCGACATTAGATTGATGCCGCCGGTTGGCGTCGGCTTTCGGCGTCGGCTTTCGGCGTCCGACGCGAGCTGTCCATGACGTCGGTCCGTTTGCATACGCTTTACACTGCACGGCTGACGCGTAACACAATTCGTTTGGCAAACGGCTGCGTGTAGCAGACGTTTGACGTCGGTCTAAAAAATGTGATTTTCCCTTGCACGTTTTTAGGAGTTCTCGTGCGTTATTCCCGGCATACTCTACTTCCTATCGATTCCGTCCATGTATCTGCTCCTGATCCTCTATTCTCTGATCAACTTGAACGTCGTCTCGTGGGGAACCCGCGAAACCGTCCAGAAGAAGACGCAGAAAGAACTCGAGGAAGAGAGGTAAGTGGAAATCGGGCACGTGCTTGGGTTCTTATTGGCTTCTCTCAATGGTGATTCTATTGGCTTTTTTTTTTCTTCCGACCTGTGCCTAACCACCGCCACCACCAGACCATCCCGTCGTGGTAGTGGCGTTGTAGTCTACCGAACATAAACCGAAACCATATTCCGTTGCTTGCACACACACACACACACACACACACGTACATACTTTCATACGCCAATGCGTTTTTGACGCGTTATTCAGCGTTAAACCGCGTAAAACCGATGCATCTCTAAACGTTGGCTGGAGACGCCGATGGTGGTCCACCCATCTCCCCGCAAAGTTCTTCCGCCCAGCCGACTCGCCGCCTTCATACGGCCTTCATACGGCCTTCATATGGTCTAGCCGTCTGCTATCTACTCTAGTCGTCGGTCGTGTGCGTTTTCGAGCTGTTTAGCGCTCCGAGGAAAAACAAAATTGAACTGCTTTTCAAACGAGCGTTACACGACGTCCCTCTGCGGCGTACACCTACGGCACGCCACCACCCCATCCACTCGCGGTCGTGCCCACGAGTCTTCGGCGTGCGTCGTATGCGCATTTCAATAGGAAAGTTATACACAGCCGAGTGCCTTCCGACGCTCCGCCTCGACGGGAACTTTGAGAGGTAATTGAGCTAGACAGTGCAGTTCGTTCTGGGTGAGCGGCCGACATCTTGGACTTCTTCTCCTCCTCCCGTCAGCTGCTCCCGTTCTGTCTCGACGTTGACTCTGGCCGACCAGCTCGACATCGGCGACAGCGAAAGCCGCCTCACGCATCTTCAACTGAAGCTGGTTGGTTGCCCGTGGGCCACTGGGCTCGATGCCCGAGTTCCCAACGAGGGCAAAAGGAAGAACCAGAGAGGACAAAAACCCGGCCGTTTGCCCTTGATGCACGACGAGTCGCTCGTGGCCGACACCACCGAGCGACCTGGTTAGTTTATACCATTCCGAGCACGTACGACTAGCGAAGAGGCGCTATGGGGTGGGCACAAGATGGGGGGGCAACGGCGCCCGGCCGTGAAGAGGAGCTGTCGATGGGGGTCTGGTGACGGAGGCGAAGCGAGATAAAGGACAACCCAGTCCACGCGTCTCTGCGACGTCCCCGGTTCGAATGAACAGACTGGCAGCTCTGTTATCGTAGAAAGCTACTCCGGTGCAGGTGCCTCCCGGTGCCAGCCCCCCGGTGCCAGCCCCCCGGTGCTGGAGCCGGCCCAATGCATTAGCGATTTCCGGTCAGTCGTTGGCGTCCGTCCCAGACATGGGGCGCCGATCGGCCGCCCCATTCGTCGTCGTCGTCGTCGTCATCGTCTCGGTTTCGTCCGATGCTGTGGAATTCTGCGAGGCCGGCCGAATCCACTGGATGGGATGCGTCTGAATGGGCAACGTCATTAATCAAGTCTGGTGCGACTAAAGCCGAAAAAGCCGTTCGTGGAGGCTGAGGAGGCTGAAGATGAGGATCTCTGTAATCGGGGTTGCGTTCAACGGCGTTCCTTTTAGTCTGTTCCCACCACAAAAAGCTCGTGGACGCAGCGAACCTCGTGGCAATTGAAGAGATCTACATTCGATTATTGTCTCGATGATTCAGGACCTGAGCTCAGGAGTCCGACTCTACGATATCGTCCGATTCTCGAGTTAGTCCGTCAGTATCGAGAGTTCGAGCCACTGGCGGGCGACGCGGCGTTATGCGAGAGTCTATGAGAACAGAAGAACGGCCTATTAGGACACGGCCGAGCGTCTTTCTCTGAGCGGATGTAGTCGGATCAAGAACTTCGCCTTTCCGGATACCTTGTGGAAAAATGGTGACCCAGTGGACAGAGGAAGTTGGCTTGACATGCGTAAGACCTCATTTCTATTTGGCCCATTTCTGTCTCCTCGGTCGATTGTTGATTACGTCGTACGCGTTTACGGGTGCGCGTTAGTCGTACGAAGTGCGTTACGCTAAGCGACGACCTCATGTCTTGCCGATCGGCGGCGGCGGCGGCGGCGGCGGCGTCTCCCGTACCTCGGATTTTGAGTCGGGAGCGTCTGACTTCCGCCGAGTGCCCATCGTCAGCTTCCGGAATCGGCGCGGCTACACTCTGCTGGGGGTTGGTTTCTTGCCTCCTCAGCGCCGCCCTCTCTCTCACTTTTCTCGGCTTCGAACGTCGTTGGGGTGCTGCGTGTGTCTATCAGATAGGCAAACCGACACGATATCACTTTCGCCGGGGGCACTTCACATCCCATCCTGCCGAACATCCGAAGTGGCCGGAATATCTTCTAGTCGTAGGAAAACGAAAAGCGCTTCTTTTGAATGGTCGTCTCACTTCGTGCTGCTTCATCTACCTCGGTAGGGCCCTTTAAGGGGGCAGCAGAGATCACTCATTCTGTTCCCGCTCTTTTCCACACTTTCCAAACTCGTCTCTCGCCTGTTAACTCGCTGATCGCCGTTAGTGAGTCCATATTTCGCATTACTGCTGCTTTCTACGCACACACACACACACACACACACACACACACACACACACATACGACTTCACCCAACTCTGAGTGGCTTTCAGGTTCAGCCACCTTCGTAAGGTTGGCCTGACGACCTCGGTCTGCGTTGTTTGGCCAGAAATCGGCTCGTTTCACTTTTCGTCCTCATCGTTCGTCATTCTGTGTTCTGGCCTCCATCTTGTCTACATCTTAGTTGTTCGTTATCCTCTCGTGCTCCATCGGCAGATGACACGCGCACGTTTCGTGACACCGCCGTCATGCGAACGCGTGACCCGTTTACTGCTTCATCAACTTGCGGTGCACCTTCTCGTTTGCCTCCGTTCGCTTTTCGGACGTGACACACAAACATCGACGATGTTCGTCCATTTCGGGGTGATGCTCTGCTATGAATGTTACGCGCATTAGTCGAGATGTTGTGCAATATTGACATGCGCACAATTTATGACGCCCGCGTTCAGCAGACGCTGACGTCGGAGCGAGAGCGTCTCTGTGTTCGATGTTTCCAGCCCCAACGACGACGGGGGCGGCGAGTCGACCTTCCAGCTGTTGGTCACCACCGATACGGCCTGAAGGTATGGCGAAAAGACATCAGGTACGTAATAAACTCCATCCGAAGTGCGCCGCGTCGACCCCCCTTCCCCATATATCAAGAACACCGCCACAGACTCCGGCGTGCGTCATGACATGAGACTCGTGCTCCGCTCCGAGTTCGTCATATATTTAAAGGAAAGCTTCCGACAGTCGCCTATTTACAGCTGTGGTGTCTGTCTGTTACTCGGATGCTCTTAGCCTGCCTGGCGCTCAGGAGTATTGATGGCCTCCAATAAAGATAGCCGAAGGCCGCCCGCGGATCGACGCACAGGGACCGGTGTATTGTTACTGTTCCGGCGGACTGGCCCCCCGATACAGGCGATGGCATCGGGCCAAACTCCGAGAATAGGACGGGCAAAGTTGGCATTTCTCCGTCTGTCGCGTGAACCTGTCTGATGGGCTAGTGGGTTCGTAAAATTTGTCCAGGATTCGGTCAGAGCGGCCGACGATACATCCAGACCGACCGACCCCCCCCACCCGATCAGATGACGGCGGAGTTCGTCTGCTTCAAGCCGCCTCGTCCTAGGTTTAGGCAGGCAAAGGCCTTGTCCAGGCCACCTGTCCGCCACGCGTTCGGGCCATCAGATGGCCACATTAACAGCTGCTGCACGGCTGCTAATGTGGCCATGGAACGGTTTGTTTTTTCTAGATTTATTTCATCAAACTGTTCTGAGGTGTTGTTGCTCGAGTGATGGCAGTCGAGTTGTAGCGGAGTTGAGCAGAATTATTCCGAAACTGTTGCAGACGTCGGTCGCCGTACGGAGTTCAAAGTGGAAATCGTCGTGTATATTCGTTAAATGGCTATTCTGTTGCTGTCGACCGCTTAACATATTTAGAAGTGACAAACAGACGTGGAATTCGTTGTTGATATTGTTGATATTTATTTAGCCACTAGATGTTCCCATTGTAACTTCGATATCCTCATACGATAAATAAATGCGCATGTGTCAACATAGTTCTATGGGACACAAATTGCAAATAAGCTTCGATCGGTGTCACCTTCGAATGCATTTCGGTCCCATGATTAACGGAAGGCGTTATTTTTTAGCTTAAATGATCAAACTTGCGCGAAAAAACCTTGCGTTCGTAACACATGCTTGCTTCTGTCACACAGGAAAGCACTTGAGGAAGAAATGAAGCTAAAGAAGAACAAGAAGCTTCTCGGCCTGTTTGACCTTAACGGCGAGAGCAGCGACGGGATCTTCGGCATGACGAAC
Source organism: Tropilaelaps mercedesae (assembly GCA_002081605.1). Lineage (NCBI taxonomy): Eukaryota > Metazoa > Arthropoda > Arachnida > Mesostigmata > Laelapidae > Tropilaelaps > Tropilaelaps mercedesae. The sequence continues at coordinate 9,254 of MNPL01029358.1, read as the reverse complement.
CTGTTCACCTGCATGATCTGCTCGAACCCCCGCAACCAGGAGGAGAAGCTTCAGCTCGCATCGATTGCCGATTCCCTGAATTTGCTCAGCAAGAAAATTCGTAAGTGTCTCGGCGAACTGTCGCCGGTGTCCTGTCGTCCGGAGAGCGGCACGTTGACGCCGAAGACGACCAGACGCGCAGAAGTCGTTTACAGGAAAGAATCTAGGGACGGTCGTGTTCTGATTAGCGGTACTCGTCCGGTATTCGTTCTCGTTCGTCTATCGGCACGGTTCACGAAAACACGAAACGCCACATATTGCGTTCCGCCGATTGTTCGCCCGTTTTCTGAACGGTGTCTGTTCGGGACGCCGACGACGAAGTACAAGCCGTTCCGTATTGAAAGCTCGGATCCACTACATAAGAATGAATGGCGTGCAATTACCGCGTTTTGTCTGTTACTCAACTCCACATTTCCCCCTGAGACGATTGCCTACCACCTATGCGTATATCGCAAGTGCCAGCCCTGATTTTCCACTTCCCCGGGGGACTTGTTCGGCAGTAGCTGTCTGCCGATATCTTTGAAGAGAGAAATTCGATAAGTAATCACGAACGAACGAACGAATATATATATATTTGAGTCTTGGACGTCTGAAGGGAGTCGTAGAAGAAAGTTTTCACGCAGACGGGCAGAAGAAACGGCCGAAGATCCGGCTATTTAGCAACGTATTTCGGTCCCGCCCGTTCATCCCACATGTGCCTGAGTTCTTCGGCTTTCGCTAATGATCGTCGTTTCTTCTTCTGTCCACTCTCAATGGCAAGATTAGCGGACGCTTCACTAATCGAGTCATAACTACGTTCATGAAGGTAGCCAAACAACGGAATCGGTACTATCAATAGCGACAGATGCGCTGAGTTCCTTCCGTCATGACCAGAAATATTTCCGATACTTCGACAAATAACAGCAGTCTTGGGGGGTGTGGTCACGCTTTGTCTAGTTTTTCCCCTATGAGGGTGTGAATTTCACGCCGTGTCACGCACACACGCTCACTGCTGAACAGTCTAAGACATCCGTCAGCCTCACATGTTGATGCTGTACGAGGCGTTCACATTATTGAACGGTTCAGCCGGAAACGCCGGAAACATCGAGTCACGTAGCTGCGGCGTGAACCGTTTTGACAGATGCAATGGCCTATTATTGATCCAATGCGGCACTTCTTCGGCATAGAGATAGTCGTCACACTTGTCGGGGTCTGATGCATATTCTATGGCGCCGATTCAAATGAGCTCAAACAAGCTCGTCCCTGAACGGCGCCAATAAAGCTACGACACAAGCCGAATAAACAAGCACCGGAGTTCATTGACTTAATGAGCACATTTATTCGTGCCTGTCCGAACCGGATATAAACATGTGGCAAGCTCCGGGTGTGCCACTCTTCGTGTTTGTTGTTCTTCGGCCACATATTTATATATACACACACACATATATGTGTGTGTGTGTGTGTGTGTGTTAGTTTTTGGATTTTCTACTGTGATGAATTTTTGACCGAAGTTTGGCTCAGACTGAGGGAAATTGGCCGTGAATTGGATGATTGGCCTGATTCGGACTATTAGTGAAGTGCTCATAACTCGATATCGTAGAAAAATGTCTGGCCCAAGTTGTCGCCGCTCTCCGATTTGTTTTTCTCTGCAAAGGTGTGTGTTTCGACGGAGACAATTACATACAGCATCACCAAAAGATGACTCGATTTTCACGCACAAAAACCCATAAAGCGGTGTCCCTGACGTTGAATAAAAAAAAATCATGCAACACACTTTGCCCTCCGGTCATCGTAATTCATGTCAGCCGCCTGCCTCGTTCGTGTGTCGTCGCACACGACGACAACACGAAGCTGACAACAAATTCAGCCGAACGAAACTAACTAGCCCAAGACCGCGTTTACCTGAATGGATACGTCGGGAAATTTTGCCTGTCGGTTCGTTTTCTGTCGGAACAAAATCCTTCTTTGGGGCAGCCGCTTCGCGCAATTAAAAGTCGCGCACGCCGTCTCGGCCGAGCAGCTTTAGACGGTCACCGGCCGGTCGAAACAAACTGCGTTCGTAGGTGCTCGCCAGAGGTAAATTTCCATTAGTCAATTACGTAGCTCGGTCTGGGTCTCTGACTTCAGCGATGCTCCGCAATTCTTGGTGCTCCGTTGGGGTTTGATGTTATGAAAACGAATGGCACAGACGCATCGCCTTTACTCATCTCGATTCTTCTACGTTTCGGTCCATCGGCTCTGAGGTGGACTCGCCGTTCGTATTCCGGAACCAGGCGAGTCTGCCCAGCCCAACGAAGTGTCTGTTTGTCTCCTCGGTAAACGGCGATCGCTCATCAAAAACGTGGCGAATGGCTGTTAAGCGGCGCTTCTAGAGCTTTTTCTAGCGCTTATAGAGCGACGACTTCTGTCTATTCAAGGTCGGCTTGAGGACGAACGACTGAAACTTCGGAGGGTGCCCCGGAGTGGGTATTGGCCCGGTGTTTGCGGCCCTTTTCAACATTTTTCAGCCGCGTTAATGCGTGTGTCGCTCTATGAGAAATGACTGTTGAAGACGGACGCGCTTTCTGATCGAGGCTGAGCTCGATGAGGTACTCTTGGCGTGTTAACTATCTCTATTTTTTCTGGAAGACGACGCTGCTTAGGGGGTTTATATTGGAAGGGCGGCGCTGTGGCTTTCGTCAGTAGCTCGTCTATCTGCTAGTTGGGACGCTAGCGTCGCCTGAACGTGCATGAATAGTTGATCAGGCCGAGTCAAGGAGGTGGCGTCCGGGTAATATTGTACCGTATGTGTCAACACAGTTGTCAGGGTTGTCTACATCGACTTCTACCCGCGCGATCTCTACCCGACTTGATCGAATGGGGTTTGGAGAGCGCCAACATCGACCAATTGCTCCAGAGGTCCTCGTGTCGGGCGTGTTCACTTACGAAGGTGCCAGGCGAGAGTTCGGCTTGACCATATGGAGGGGCCTACACGTTCGGCAGGAGTCACTACCCGTCGCAGAGATGTCACGAAATTCGCCGCCGAAGATCGTTCAGATGGTATTGTACAGGTCGAGCCGCTTACAAGATGGTCATTCGGTGCTGTGGCACACCCGACTCTGTACGGCCAGGGTTCGTTTGCCCTTTCTACGGATCGAAGGAAAAGAGCCATATTCAAGGACTTGATCTCTTCCGCTGAGCTCGTAAACCGGCGGCCTGATCTTGAACAAGGAGTTCGAGAACAAGGTCGCTTGCCCAGCCTGCTTGGGCAGGTTGGCGTCCTTGTTGCCGTACGCAGACGACCTTCAGCGCTGAGTTCGGCCGACAGCGCCGAATGTAGATGTGCCATGACAAAAGGGTGCGACGACGGTTGGCGCGAGTGGGTGCTTATGCAATGTCTGCCTTGTAGCCCATTAATCTCAGCCAAATGTTGTACACTCCTGTTGACACAGGCGAAAACCGTGTCCCCCGTAAGAATGATCGATGTAGCCCCTTTCGGTCCGACTTCTCTCTCCGGCTTGTAGACGGTGTGCCAAAGGGTGGCCATTCATGGTAGAAGGCCCGTAGATTCACTCAGGCCCGATTCGTTCGACGACATGGCTCCGTCTGTCCGACGAAAGGGAGTCAGACCTGTAGCAAGGAAAAAATATATACATGTCGCCGTTTCTTCTTTATTAGCTCACCGTTTACTACGCCAGCGTTCTTAGATGACCTCGTAGAATGCCGTGGGATGTATTTTTTTTATTATTCTTATGGCGGCATTTTACGAAGTAAACCTACGAGCAGACGAATGTCATGAGTGTCGCAGTGCAAACATGGGCCTGACGCTGGGTTTTACTATTTTAAGTAGATGCTAATAAAAGAGAAGTAATTGCGCTTCATTTCTGTTAGTGTGTGATTATGCCGATTCGTAACTACGGAAGAAGAATGCGCAATAATGTACTGTTAGATTTCCATTGTCGGAATTATCATAATCTTTAGTACTAGTGCTGTCATAAATTGCTTGTTGGCAGTCCAAAGAAAGCATTTATTTTTTTTCAAGACGCTCATTCCGTTCATGCGTCTCTTCCTAAATTGTCACTGCGAGAAAATAATGTAGAAGTATTTGCTCATCCTTTCGTGTGATCCACATTTCGTTCGAACTCATTTTTCGAACCTGGGTAACAATTGTCAGCAACATGTCGGGCTTATATATATATGCTAGATTTATTTTATATATCGTATCGACGATCCGACCAATTATCAAGGCTCAGTTTTTTCTTTCGTTTTTCCGGATTCGAACACGGCGCAGAGCTTAACTCAATTTCACTCCTTTGTCCTGTCTGTGCTGTACGTCCACTTCCTGATTCCTGTCCTCTTGATAGAGTATCTTCTAGCTGCTGTCGTTGTCACTGTTGATTCTATTCGTGAATTTGATTTCTTCCCAGTTGCTCTCTTCCGTCGGAAGCGGTAGCGAGAGAACGACAAACGCGAACTAAATTATCAGACGTCCCGGAAAGGACAAAGTCGACCTGCACGTGGTAAGCAGGCCAAGAATAAGGCGATCATTCAACAAGGTGGCCTTCTCAGGATTCTGTTGCGGCTTCAGCTAGCTAGGATTACTCGGTGCGCTGTTTTCGTTTCTCAATAAATTTCGTTTCTCAAGTTTCTCAATAAACTGTTTCGGCCTCGCCAGTCTCCTCGAACGCAGTTCGAAAGACGCAGCTGTTCGTGCGCGAGCTAGGACGCGGTTGGCCTAACAAGGAGATTTATTCGTCCTATTGCACTGGTACCAGGCTGAAATACGTAGAAATAAAACTAGCAGCCGCGGAGCCAGGAAGAGAAAGGACCATGGAGACATATCCGTACTCACCAAACAGGAAGAGAAACCGGAAGATAAAGCCGAAGGTACAAGACCGCCTTTGAGGAAAGCCAAGAGCGAACTCAGCCATCTGCAACGAACTAAATTTGATACAGCTGATCGGCAACGGCCTTGGGGCAGCTGCGGATAAGGCCAAAAAAAGTTTCTGGGCTTCGAACCGTTCAGCGACGACTTCTGACAATGGTCTCAGTGCTCGGACGAGCATACGCAGGCAGCGCCGTCTACTCAGGACGGAATTCAGCTGTATTCTCGTTTTGAAAAGAGGAACTGCTTTTTCTCACACCCTTTTCCCCATCCACGTTCCGTTTCCACCGGCTACGAAGCATGCCGACAAAACGCGCCAGCTGATCGCCCTCCTTGCCTAGTGGGTACTCAACGAATGGCCTTTTCGACGCAGATAGAATCTCCACTACCGCAGATGCCGACCATGTTGCCACGGCTATGATTGTCACCCCCGGCGGCTGACGTAGCCAACAAGTAGGATGCCCCTCTTGCACGAGCACCGAACGACGGCTGCAGCTTCGTCACGAACAAGAGTGTCTACCGGTCGTCACGATGCATCTGGCCGTGGGGGTGCTTCTAGTTGCAGCCCTCCACAAGGGACTCGTCTGAGTGTCAGGAAGTCAGTCACTCGCGCACTAGTGTCGTCGTAATCGTGTGTTCAACGAAGATTGTCACACGCCGCGAACAAACGGTTTGCCCCTTGCTGGCAAGCGTCGTTCGTTCCCTCAAAAGGAGCTACACAACTCGATTGATAGCACCGTGGGAGGATGATGCCGATGAGTGAGTGCAGAAGTGCGCACTGGCACCCGCGTGTGCCACTGCGCAGGCAGATCTGCACACCGAAATGGAGGGCGGTAGATGTTGACAAAAATGTACAACCAAGTGGTCGTAGACGTATTCCACGCAACTCATGTCTGTTTATGAGGATGTTCGGGTGCAGTCGTCGCTACACGACGGAGGCAGCTCCGTCGTTTTCGCTGAGATTTCTACACTGTGCGCGCGTCGCCCGCGCAGACGTTGCCGCCTTCACAGGGAGTTTTCACTCTGTTAATTCCTCTGAGAATGTACTCACCAAATAACTGTGCAGGACGTCGGCCCGGCGGGACTGCGTGGCGTGTAACGCAGTCCGCCGTACGTCAGCTCTCGCGAAATCGTCGACGCTTAAAAGTGAGACACACGCGGCCTTCGACGCTGGTGTTGCGTCGCCACATCCCCAAGGCTCGTCCGACTCTCCGCGTAAGGCGTCGGCTAGGCCCGAGCATTGCAGGCCGTCAGCCTTCTGCGCTTCAGTCTTCAGCAGTTTGCGTCTCTCTGCGAACGGTTGCACGAGGATATGCGGCTGCTGACGCTGCTGAGATTCACGTACTGTTATTCTTTCGCATCGTCGAACGGCCGAAGACGCGAGGCGGCGCAGAAGTTACGCTCGAGTCATTCGTCTGAAGACAGACATTGCTTGACGTAAGTGCCACCGTATACTCGGCCGTATAATAAAGGAAAGTTTACTTAGGCGGGCTATGCAATAACGAGGCGACGCACCGCGCAGCACCATGGCGAACGTAGGTTTTCTAGGATGTCTAAAGAAGCTTCAGATCCGATGTGAATGGAGGCTTTTTCGAACAAGTCCTTTTCTAAAGGCCCGCTTCAATCACAACGGAGGCATTATAAACAAAGTTTTGGCGTCTAGGCAAGGCCAAACTTCCGTGTGGCTCACCGAACTATTAAGTATGATAAACTGCCGATTGTGAGTTAAGCATGTGAGAATTTTCATGCGAAAAACTTAACTACATTAGCTTTCGAACAAAAAAAAAACTGACTCTATGAATATGTATAGCAATAGGAAAGGACATCTATTTATATATTTTTTTCAAATCACCATTTCGTTTGTTATAACCTAACCTAACCTAACGATTTTCTGGGGCTGACCATCGGCCGACATTTAGCGTCCACGGCAGCGTTTTTTGCATTAGAACTTCGTAAGACGGACCCCGGCGTAAATGTGCAATGGCGGGGATCGAACCCGAGCACTTACGCGTCTTCTCTACGGTCGAACGACGCACGCGAATGCACCCCAGAGCCATCGGGCTCGAGCACCGTCTATGCCACAATAATGGCCCCCAAAAGGCACTCCTTGAGCATTTGCCCTTTGGCGATGTGACGCGCATTGCGGTCGATCCCCAGAACAGCATCGCCGCCGAGAAAACGATTCAGATACGAATCCTGCCAGTAATCATCAAACAGCCACTCGAAGTTGAGCCACTCGAAGTTGAGAGCCACTCGGCTTCACTGACCTAACACGTCATCGCGGACGTCGCATCAGCAATCGCTAAGGCATCTCTGTACGTCGCCGATTTCGTGCTCGTTCTAACGAGAGACAAAAAGCGCCCCGCCCATTAACGACGCGCACCCATCCATAAAGACGTTACTACTCGTGCTCGTCCACGAACAACCCCCAACACACGAGTCGGACACGAGTTGTAGTTCATTATGCGCGGTTTTTGTGAACGGCTAACGTAGCTGTATCGAACCGTAGGCTGGCCGGGAGCGACCGACGCGCTAATGAATAATTAATTGCGTAACAATGTCAACGGCTACGATCGATGTATGCACATATCTAACGCACAGCCTGAACATTCCCGGCCTATATACCGGTCCATAATACATCAGAGAAACGAACCAATAAGTGCGCAGAGATTCTGCGCACTACTCAACTCCGTTTTGCTGGAGCCCCAGTCCATGACGAGGTCTCGTATCGGTTCACTCACTTCTGCCCGCCGCAGGACCGCAGGACGCAGATTTCAGCAGGATAGCGTTATTCAGGGTAATTGATCAAATAGTAATGATGTCAGGCTACGAACAAATCAATCAGTTTGCTCATTGTTCGCCAGGCAAAGTCGTGCGCGCACTCGAGTCGCCGACGTAATAGTCGTGATAGTGGAATTAGGGTGGCTGACAACGCAACGCAGAAAACGCGGTTTTGTTTGAGCCGTCCCAATCGAAGAGGCGGCCGAGATCCAGCGCGCGGCAGCGCGAATTCGTGATTCTAAATACTGATTCCGATTAGTTTGAGCGTTTAAAAATCTCCTGATTTAGAATAATTTTACGTAGTGAACATCGGACTAGTGTTGCTAAATCGCTTAGATCAGGCTAGGTTTAGGTTGTACCACCTCGGGTGGCTTTGGGGTGCATTCGTGTGCGTCGTTCGACCGTAGAGAAGACGCGTAGGTGCTCGGGTTCGATCTCCGCCGTTGTACATTTACGCCGGGGTCCGTCTTACGAAGTTCTAATGCAAAAAACGCTGCCGTGGACGTTAAACGTCGGCCGATGGTCAGCCGTAAAAACACCTTTAGAGTATGAATGGGGTAGTTGGCGCTTCGGACGCCGGAAGTCCGATGTAACTTTCCGCTCAGACTCATGATTCTCCTATCGAATTTTTCGTTTGCTCAAGGACACAGTAGTTCTTTTCCAACCTTGTCTCGACCCTCTACGTCGCCTTCTGTCGATGTTCGTTGGCCTGTAGCGACACGAGGACCTTTTTCGGCGATCGTCGTTCTTATCGCCATTAAAAATACTGACGCATTTTTCCTCACACGTTTTTCCTCGCGCACTCTACCGAGTCGCTTCCAGGGACCGAATCGAACTCTGCAATGTCGCCTCTTCCCCGTTCCCTGCGGACGGACTGCGGAACGCTTCTCCTACGGTGCGAATCGAAGGAACGCGTTTCCCACGCTTTTCCCTGAAGACCTGAATCTTCTGGCGCTGCGTGACGTTCACGACGCTGTTCGCACGTCGACGGCCGGATTCAGAGGTCTTCGTTGAGGTATATGGGTCCGTTAAGCTGCGCTGCATGCCGGCGAGGTTGCCCACACTCTTTTTTCTCGTTTGCCCCTCCCCGACCATCGACATCCTCCCTTTTTTGACGCTGGCAAATTCCCGAGCCCCGAAAGACCGACAAAACGTAGATCGTTTGGCGCGGCGTCGATAATCAAAGCCTTCAGAGAGGGCAAACAGTCGCCTTGGAAATGCCCCTATAGTCGTTCAGTCCACTCACACGTCGCCGCCGATTCTGTCGGCGAGGCGAAAACTCACGAGAAGAACGAATAAGTTTTTCTCTCTTCTAAGAGGCTTAACGCACGCAAACGCGCACATCAATCGACTTCTCACAGGCGTAATAAACACAACGATGAAGCCGCACAAACGACTGCCCCTGACGGAGCGCGACGTAGCGCAAAGGAATAGAATTCAAAGGTGCCAGTAGACATCTCCCATTGGCAACAAACCGGTAAATCGATGACGATTGGCTGGAGGCAGTCGCGGCGGTCAAACGCGGCCAAAAACGGAGCCTTCGCGTCGGCCAGTGAAGACATTATCCAATCTTCAATATCCAGTGGTTGGC
>MNPL01029351.1:8819-45006 GCA_002081605.1 Tropilaelaps mercedesae | reverse complement strand
ATATATATATATATATATATAGATATATATATATATATATACATATATATTATCGGTGAAGTTCAGTTACGTACTCGAACTAAAATAAAGATACGCATCATCCTGAAAGTAAGTGCATTCTATATACATGTCGTCTCTTTACAATAGAATAATATACTGTCATATTATGTTTGGTATGAAAAGGAGCTCGAACAAAGCGAGGAAAAAGTAGGACATTTGAAACATTTACGAGATCGCCCAGCAGCACCAAACACGTCTGTGTGCTGGTGAGCATATATGACACACGTTCCCACGCCGGTCTAATTCAAAAGCGCCTGGGTGTTTTCGTTAGAGAAACTGACGTGCTTTTTAGAGGCCTTTATAGTAGACTTATAGCTATTTAATGTATTTTCGGCTTTGATAGGGGAACTTGTAGAAGTGGTAAGGCGAAAGCCGTTTTGGATTTTAGTATTAACATTACTTCAATACTCTCTTTGACTTCGAAGACACACTAGTTGTACATGTGGTGCCCGAAAACAATCTAATTAATTGTCCTTATACACAATTCTTTTGCCAAAACATGTATTAATGCACTTTTACATTTAATTTGTCAGTCGTACAGTCCATACCGTTTTTTTCTCGTTCATAAATCTTTTGTTTTGGGACAGTCGCATAATCCTGTGCAATTCGGTAAACTATCGCTCTATCCAAAAATGCAATTACTCGTCAAGGTTTTGTGCGCTTACTGTCTGCCTCGACCAAATTTTCTTCTAATACAAAATATGAAAGCGTTTCTGAATAAGCAGAATTTTTAAAGAAAAGTTTCAATTTATTCCGAATTATGTGTAAAGGAGCTAAGTTTTACGAGTGACTTTTTAGCGATACGATCGTATCACAAATGAAATACAATGGCTTATTAAAGTTCACATACAGTCATGGTTGCCATATTTCGTTATTGATCTATGAGTGATTTCCTTAGTGATCTGCGTATGAGGTATTGAATAAAGTTGAAAACGCCATCACTTTATGCGTTGTAATTATATAAAAACACAAGTAAAGACAGTTGTTTTAATTTCGTTAATCCAGAAACACAGCTCTTGGCTTGACGTTTCCGTATACCCATTTATTCTTATCTGAGTTTTTTCTAGTATGTTTGTTAATGAATTCGCAGCTATATCACTCTTATACTGGATATGTGGTTAGATATATGTTAACAATGATTACACCGTTCTGACCGAAGAGATTCGTAGATTCACTTCTACGTCTACGAAAACAAAGCTAGAGTTTCTGGAAATAGACTCTAGCTTTACTAACTTTTCAACACCGCGAAGAGGAAGAGATAATATCAGGTGACGTGCATGGCGACATCCGGGAGAGAGATAAAGCGTAATGCTAGCTGATATTGAATCTTGTTATAGCTAGGCATGCGGTAGGGCTAAAGAACGTTACGACATCGGACAATGATGGATTCGCTCATATAGCAAGTGACGATTTATTCCTATACGATTGTCCGTTATCAAAATGGTGTCTTAACGGTTACTGAACCTAAGAGTGAGGGAAACACGGGGCTTTAGTGGGTTTGTAATCTCCACACTAGTTACTGAATGGTTGCGGTGACGTAGAGTGTCATAAGCATTACCCGAAAGCCCCATAAAAAGCACGATTGTATGTACGATTCCTATATGATGAGAATGAGCGTGTTCCATTAGTGTCCGCTTTCCTTATTACTTACTGATAACACCATTTACATTTACATGTACATACACAAAAATAAACTTTCGCGCGGGATTTTGATAATTTTGTTGTCACTAATGTTCAGCCTTCCTGAGTCATATAATGAGATGCCTGAACCAGAAATGCGAATTAAAGTTCTCAAAAATTTGACATTTGCAGCAACAATCGAACAACCGTAACTGTGAAAAAATTATATGTTATGGAGGTTTTACGGTTTAATTTTATTTCTCAGTTCATCAGAGTCCGAGCTCCCAGAACTGACGTGAAAAAAATAATAACTAAGAGGTTGAATACAGTCAGAAAATAAGCTAAAACAATTTGGAGCGCTCTTTTTCAATGAATGTCATACGACCGATAGAGTTTGTAAATTGCAGGCAACCAGACGGCACTCAACTAATAGATTTTCAAATAAACGGTACCGCACAGTAGTTCCAGTCAGATGCGTTACAGGGGGTCCACAGTTTATAAACTATGGGCCCCTGTAAAGAATATCCGGAGGCGCCGTCCTATTTCAGACGAATAGCTTTGTATCGGAAAAACATGCTAGTAGAACTAAGTAAAACTAGTTAAGTCTTAGTAGCTTGGGAGCGAATACAAAATATTTAAATTGAAGGTTTCATGTAAGCACTCGGCTTGCTTGTCACTCAGAAATAGCACGAGTGCTAGGGCGTCTTTGAGTTGTCGATGCTCTCTGATTCACTTCAGTGTATGGTCATACCAATTATCATTTACTCAGCAGCTTTTTGGAACTTCTTTGTCCAAAAACAGCTAGATAATTTTAAGTAATTTGAACTCACAAAGTAACGCATATAAAATGAACGAAAGCTGCTGAAATGTAAGAAGGACAATTGCTTAGAATTTTTCACTGCGTCAATGCGTAGATTTGCTCTACTATTTATAGAAATGTAATATCTAGCGCTGAAATGGTATATCTAGTGTAGGCCTTTAGTGGCCTACGTCTTCTAGCTGAATACGAAGGAGCGAGATGAAAATATTTCCGAAAGATTATCAGGAATTATAAAAGCTTAAAGAGTTTTAATAAAGCCTAATAAATGTATAAGAAATTCTCCATACTTACTCTTAAATTAGATATACAAACTCTATAAACAAATCTGTATATCTCTTAAACGTATTTTTCTTTGTGGTACTCCAAAGCATAAAAAAGGGCTTAAGATGCTTGAAAAATGATAGATTATATTAGATATAAACTAGGACACTAGGGTCATCACCTACCATTTAGTAATTCAATCGGACGGCCTACATTTAATTAAATAAAAAAAAAGCTGAAATAGCACGAAAAAGTATTGGGCTTTGACAAACATAATAGAATTTATTTTGCTTGGAATGCAATAGTTTATAGAATGGGGGGTCTAGGAATAATGTACTCTGAAATCTTGTTCAATAAAGGTAGGTAAAAATAAAATAAAAATACTGGACAAATCAGAAACGGTTATGGTTTACACATAATGTGAAATAACATTGTGTGTACATTGAACTACCTAGATGTCGGCATATATTTAGACATGTATATTCGGCATAGGTTTCGGAATATATACTTTTTTTATTATTGAAACCGTCATAAACCATTTGTGCTATTTAGAAAATTAATCAATTGAACTCGACCACCTGTATTCACATGGTAGTGATAAAAATAACCTAATAATTTACAGGCGTAGTTTTTGTTGGATCTGTTGTAGCCTTCTGCTAGGCGGACAAGATGATGCAGCCTATAAAGCGCAAGTCTGGTAAGGGTCTGGCGGTTTGTTTTATTTGCTCGTTTCCGCACGTCTTAAGTCACAGCTAATGTCATGAAAGAGTGCAGCATGATTTTCGGCATTTATATCTTCTGGATGTTGAAACTACCACGTGCTTTGGTTCCTGAAAAACCAATCGTGTGCTTTAAAAAATGTAGCGCCTGGGGTTAGTTGTGTCAGGCGATTTAGCTCTGTCTATTGCATGCATAGTAGTGCAGATGTATGATTAAGTCTCATTGAGAACAATTTAATCTTGAGTGCTCAATCTTTTCCAGTGAATGAAAATTACATGAGCTGCTGAAGATTATTAAAAGATGCGCAGTGATTAACTTCTCGATTTCTTGATAACTTTCGAATAGTCTACTGGTAGTACCTGGAATGACTATAATCACAATCGTCAATTCAGAGTTTTATTTAGGCATCGATTAGGTACATCTACATTAAGAGAAATAGATATTAGATGTGATAGCATTTGAAGATGACAAAAGCACTAAATTAGTTTAGCGCACTTCACAGAGTTCTATTTAGACATATATTAGTTGTATCTATACCAAAAAAAAATATATTAGATGTTATAGCATTTGAACATGACAAAAGTACTTAACTTTAGTGTACTTCACAGAGTTTTGTTTAGACATCGATTAGGTGTATCTATAGCCGGGGAAATAGATGCAATAGCATTTGAACATGACAAAAATACTTTAGTTTAGTCCACTTCACAGAGTTTTGTTTTGGGCATCGATTAAATGTATCTATATCAGGAGAAATAGATATATTAGATGTCATAGCAGTTGAGCATGACAAAAGCACTAAACTTTAGTAGCTTTTCATACGATTGTACTTTCACAGACAGCACCATTTAAATCATTGTAGCCACAGCCAATTCGTTCTCAGGTTAGTTTGTTTAATACGTATCTTCCCATCTTGAAGATAATATGTACTTTCAATAAGAGTTAGAGCCAATAGAACAAATATTAAATACTATGGTGTAGTAGGACCTTAAGCTTACCACCTTTAAAGATATTCGCTTGTTATCAATGTTATAAGGTACATCAGCGCGTGTACATAGCTACTTGCCTTTAGTGTGTGGCCAAGAAGTAAAAAACAACTGTCGGGCTAACTTTAATAAGCATACCAATGGTACTGTTAGCATTTTCATCCGCAGGTACTCCTCAAGTCGCCTCGTATGTTCGTTTTTCAATGACAGGTCCCAGTCAACTTTAGACTGGTGGTAACTGGACTTGATATATTATACCAAACATTTTTATATACGTACATCCCCGTTGCTGCATCAGTAATCTGTGGGCACACGCTTTGAAGCCATAGTCGCTAATATTCTAATAAAAAGAGTTTCACGTGCACCTACGTTAGCCATTATAGCATATAGAAAGCGTGCAAAAAAGCGCGACGCCTGTCATGATCAGCTTTGGAAGTATTCAAACATTCGTTTTAGAAAAGCCTATTCTGCTACAAAATGTTGCATTTAGTAACAATTGTTGATGTTCGATTGCGTGGAAATAATATAATTATTTATTACTCTATTGTTTATAATTATGAGAACATTGCTGAACTTGTCAAAAATAAATTCGAATAAGACACTAAAAATTATACACTTACCACTTCTTTTATTAGCGTACAATGAATGGTGGTGTATTGATCGATGTTATTAGCGACATATCTATATATTCTTGGTGGTTTATTGTTGCATCGTTAACTAGCATTCGCAAAGTAAAACTATGAATTACGTTCAATGAGCGTGAAGTATGACGTTTCAGTTAGCCGGTTACTTATAAACACTTCGTATTGCGAACAGCTCCTACTGTATTTCTAGTAGATCTTTTTGATTGAACATACTTTTACAGTGTAAAAGTATGCTATAACAGAGTTTGGTGTCTTCAGATAGTTTTATTCCTTTACGACGCATGATTAATTGCGATTTAATGTATCTATAGCGGGCTTAGTAAAGCGATAATTTTTATTGATAAAAACAATTGTCTACCGACATCATTGCTAATAAAGAAGCCAGAAGTGTTTAAAAAATAGTTTTTACATCGGCAAAAGTAATATATCCAAGTAGCGGTTAAATGGAAACTTTTAGGCAAGAGAATTATTGAAGCTCGTTTTGTATTGATAGTTTCTAGAAATCGTGGCATCGCTTCTGTTACATGAAGCCTACTATGCGATTTTAGCGTACTCAAAAAATTGTAGTAATCCTGCATTGTCAGATAACATGTAAGAACGTATATGTAGTAAATCAAATGAAAACAGTGACATTAAACAAT
This sequence comes from Tropilaelaps mercedesae, assembly GCA_002081605.1. Lineage (NCBI taxonomy): Eukaryota > Metazoa > Arthropoda > Arachnida > Mesostigmata > Laelapidae > Tropilaelaps > Tropilaelaps mercedesae. The sequence goes on along the minus strand of MNPL01029351.1, from coordinate 39,257 downwards.
TTGACAATTTTAGTCTCATATAGAAAAATCATATTTAGATATCCAATTTTCATGGACTAGGAGTGTCGAAGTAAACTTGCTGGCTTTCGTCTGCATCAAGAGTGCATCACGGTGGCTTTATAGTACGACAGACGCTAAAATATGTCACCAACATCTCCGGTTCGGTTTGTAGCTCAAAGTATCTGGGTGTTATTTGAAAAACAATGGCTTGTCTTAAATAATATCAGTGATATCCATTAACTTAGATAAAAGCCGCGTTCCTCTATTTTTAACTTCAAATAGTACGGAGTACAACTTAGTGCAAATTTTAAATATAGTTATCAAGCACCCCTAGGATATGAAGGTTAAAGTCTAATTAGTCTCCAATAAGATTATTGACAATCCTTACTGGATAATGTCTAATCCACTGGTATATTTGTATCAGTATGTTTTTTTGCGAAATTGTTCGTTGTATCGATTAGTCAGAAGATTTTTATTGAAATCAAATATGTAAAGAAGTTCTAGTTTTTAAGCTCTGCGTCTTTCTTCCGACTGGCGCCACCCCCTCTTATTTCAAGAGCGAGCTCCGGGCTATTGATATATTATCAATGATCTGACACTGCTGATTCGATATTTCCGCCGTCAAGCATGGCCGAACTTTGCTCCCCACTATTATTCTGTACTCCTTATAGAACCAGACGATCTCTTTTACAGTTAGCGTCGTATTCGACTGAATGTCAAAAACTAGGTGTAAAACGTGTAAGGCTATTGGGCTTATTTATTTACCAACTCGCCAAAAACGACAATAAAATGCGTAGTCATTTTAGCCTTTCGAATTTCCCCTTTCTCCTATAATTGGCTTCGAAAAAACAGCGAAGGCAGGATCATTCTTATTAGCAATGGCAGCTTTCATACGCAATTCCGATAGCGGTACCGATCGAAGCAGATTGCTTCCAGGCAGCTCGCAAACGGACTTTTGTCAACAATGTGTCAAATTACTGAAAAGCGTCAACGCATATTATCTTTGCTGTGAAAGCAAGAATATCATGATGAGAAATGGTGCCCGGAATTCCTCGAAATTAATGAACCTACTTGCCCGGCTGTCGTTTTGAGGGCTGAGGAACAACATTAGTTTGAGTGAAAAAAGTTTTAGTTTGTTTTACTTTGCTCATGAGGAAGCGAGGATGAAATAAAACTTATACGGCCTGATCATCACCTATTTGAACCAAATTATTGCAACTATTTTTTGCCTTGCCAAATTTATCCCTCACCTCTTGGCAGCAGTGATTTCTAATACATTTTGTGGATCATAGTAGTATACTGAGGTAGCGCGTAAGTTCCTGGTACATACGAATCTCACGTCTACTCTACATTGCTAGTCATTTTCAGAGTCCGAAATCCACTGGTTGTTGCCAGTCAATTACCTTTCTTTTTAACATTTTCCTAGGCATTATGCCTAATGCTACAAAACGACGTGCTAAGTCTATCTAGTGCCAACTTGTCTAGGCCTTCTCTTAAAGCTACATTCGTCTTTGTCCCGCTCTGTACTTTCTTGATTAACTCTATGCTAATTCCAAAAGATTGTACAGAATGCTCTAATGCTTCACTGTTTATGTGCACAGGTTTATTGCTGTTGCATAATTAGAAAGAAACATTAGCACAGACGAAAAATAAAATTGCACATTAGTGACAATACATCAGTTGTTTAATTTAAAAATTTGTTAATTTATTGAATGTTATTCTGGTTAAACTAAATCTAAGTGGAGTGTTTTACAAATGTTTGACCCAAATTGTGTTGCTCGTAAGGGTGAGAACTTAATATAGCAAGAAATTACTTTAATATCTGGGCAGTAATAACACGGAGTCAAACTGCCTGTTCACTCTAATGAATTTTTCGTGTGTTTGCAGTCAATGTTGTATGCTAGATGTGGCGGCTTGCTATTTTGTAACAACTGCTTTGTTTTACAGATACATGACGTTTTAGGAGAATTAAAGCGATTGCCGGTTTCCACGCCTATTTAAAACTAAGTAGGCTACAGCATTAGAAAACCATCAAAGGTCTAGGTGACAAAGGTGTCTAACTTCCCCAATAGTTTTCTAGTTGGTAAGTGGAGAAGAAAAACGTCTAAGGGGCTGCTCACTTGAAGAATCGTTACGCTAATATTTGTTTACAGCATCACCGTGTGGATTATTATCTTGAAAAGGTCTGATCAACATTCTCAGCTCTCTGATGAAATAAACGTCAAGGTAAAGCACTAAATGCGCTAGATATCACAGAAGTAATCAGTTTTCTATCACAGGCTACTACTATTAAATACAAAGAGATAAAGAGGAAAAAATTTCATAGCTAGGTTTCGGTTAGACTCAACTGCTTTGGTCGTGGGCCGGTTAACTCTAAGCTCATGATCAAACATTTGTTGTATAAGAACTTGTTATCACTAAAAGCGAAAGAAAATCTAATTCGTTCATCTACAGAGCGTGCTAGTAATTTTTTTCCTAGTCTACTTATTTTATTTTCTGCAGAGCTCTTTAAACATATAAATTATGAGTGTGCGGAGCTCAGAAACCCGATTGTTGAGAATCGATGGTGCTTATGAAATTTTCAGAGAAAATGAGAACTTCTGTGATGCATACCGTTCGGTAAGTTTTTATGATGTATCGCTACTGGCAGAATATCCAACTTGGACAGCGTAACAGACGGCTACGATGATCATATACAAGCATTAGGTATCTAGCTATGTATCTAGACAATGGCCCTGTAACTCTTCGGCGGTTTCACACCTCCCTTCTACTCTATGGCTTTTTTCTTCAAGGACCCTGGCGCGCCAGATCCAAGGTGTACGCATCCTTTGATCCTTTCTTATCGTCTCATCCTTTTGGCATTCTTTGCCGCGAGCTCTCATACCCTGTAAAAGCTTAAGAACGATAGGAGAAAATGCAAAGACGAGGACACTCATTTCCCTATCGGCCGATCTAAATTGTACAGGCTAGGATAATTAAAAGAGAAAGAATAACTATAAATAAGAAAAGCTTAAGGGAATCGCTTATTATTTTGATCGCCGTTGGGCACCCAAAGCGAAGAGCAAGTATAAAAGTTCTGCTTATGTTTTACCGGACACAACAACCCCAGCGGTACTTCTCCGAACACAACAAACTTGTCTGTTTCTGAAATTCTTCATCGACGTCCCTTAACATTCCAGTTGCAAGACAAATAGTTTTAATGATGGCGTTCAGTTTCTTCTTCACGTTTGCATCACTGTATTTCCTAAGCATAATTATGAGAGCGGTGCCATTTGAGGGTGGGTAGGATTTAGACAAAACACTATCGGATCTGTGGAAGCGCTGCTCAAAATACACGAAAGCCGAAACGTATATTGGTTGTGCTGCAAGGCGGGAAAAGCTGTAAGTTCTCCTCGAAGACCGGATAGCGCCCGCAGTTGGTGTTACAAATTTTTACGAGTCACAGTGACCCGACTGGCCGAGATATAATCGGATTTCCAAGCAGAAGTTAGCTCGGATCGGACCAAAGTAACACCTAGCCAGTTTGCAACACCTTTATGATGCAACAAATAGCGCGCAATAGTGCAATCAGTTTTAGAAAAACGCGAACTACAACCGGTATTGGTACTCGTAGATACGAATGTCCAGATGATCGAAGGAAAGTACATTGGTGTTCATCAACAGCTTAAAGCGACAGAAAGTACTTTTACAGCTCAAATTTGAAAAACGAGTGCATACAACTTACTCAATGAAAGAACAAAAAATTCTAAATTGCTTTCAAGTTCTCCAAGTGGTGAAGGTATTTATGAGAAATTTTAGGATAAATCGGCGGCATCAGAGCACATACGAATTTCTTACTATATGTTTCTTAGTATAAGAAATGCATTTTGCTTGCACCTTACATTGCGGCATTAAAACGTGGAACAAGAGCGATTGTTTTCTAAATGCATCGTATTTCACTTAATCAAAGAGGAATATCAAAAGGAATTATAAAAAGACACTTTTTGCATTTTAAGTTTATAGGATCGAATTCATATACAATAAAAGCATCAGACTACTTACTACTTATAGGAATCTGCTAGAGTTGATCTGCCTAATCCTAAGCTCACGTATAACGTAAACACGTAAAACAGTAATTCGAATATAAATTATTCGAGTAATAATTTGAATAGTTGTAATAATTCCGCTATTTTGCGAGGTTGTTGACAAAATTATTAACAACTTTCTACTCTGTTAAGAGCCTGCGCAAGAGTTCGTAGGGTTAAATTGGCATTTGTAGAAAATACAGCAGCATCGAGTACCCAAACAAAATATTAAAAGTCGAAGTGCGTCCCAAACATTTTTACTTGCGGTCAACATCTAGTACATTAGCGCTGAGTTTAACTGTCGTTACTTGATTATAGTATACGCCATAGTAAGATCGAAATGCTTGATTTTATCATGGATACTTATCGATTATTTTCAGTTTCATTACTTTGCTAAATGTACAGAAGGGTGAAAATGAGCGCCAGATGTCATCTTTCCAGCTGTGGCATATCCCGATGTCTAAGGCCACTCATGAAAATGTAAGGAACTATTTCACAGTGAAAAAGAGTAGCGCAAAAGTAGATTCGTGCAGTGGCGTGTGATTAAGTGCTGTCGTTAACGTAATAGTTGTACATTTAATAATAAGAAACGACAACACGATTTTCATAGAAGCCCTATGATGTACTCTTTTCTTGTGGATGCTATGCAGTGCTTATACGGCATATTTTTGTCGCTTCCGTGTTACCAAGTATAGGCGATGCGGCAATCATAACTACCCTCGGTAGAAACCAGTGAGACCGGAAAAAGTGACCATGTCTGCGACTAAGCACGTAGTATTCATACAGCAGAATATTAGAGATACGATTGATTTACTACACGCAATATGTATTACGTTTTAGGGCTCCTTTCTAACAGCAATCCGCTGTTTAGAAAAGGAGCATCCCGTATTCACCCTTCGAGATTCTTTGGGCCACCTAACTTAGAACAAAATTTTTTTGCTTGCGGCTAGTTCAAGCTGACGATAAAGAAAATCTGAGCTTCTTAAACCTACATCCTCTCCAAACCAGGTCGTACATTTCACATAGGCCTGAGCTATATAAACTAATAATTAGGGACTGCGCAATGAGCGCAAGCTTTCAATTCAATAACAATATTTCTGTGGAAAATAAAGAGTAGGTGCCATTAATGATTTACGCGAAAATAAACAGTAGTACAAAATATATTGTAAGCTATATCGTCAAAGCTCAGAGAATATTTTTTAATTGTATAGCATCAGGAAAAAAACTCCAAACAAAAAAAACAATTAGAGAAATACAAAGTGCGCATACAAAAAAGGGAAAATGTATTGTGTCACCATGATATAACACGAAACCTCTTCATAGGCTGAAATACCTACTCACTGATATCAACTTCGATTTTAAACTTGAAAGGCTATATAAACATTATTGAACAAAGTATTCCTCGTTCATATTTCGTCAAAAATCGATACTATGAGATTTGATTTGTCCGATTGATCATAACGTCTCATTTTTGAGCCTCTAGAAAACAATGGCAAACAGTAACTCATATTTTTCACCACTTTACTGTCATATTCTCCATCTATGGACGATAGCCGAAATAACTCACAAAGTAAATACCTAATCAAAAATGCCTAGATCTTCTTCTAGATTGGTTCAAGAACCTGCAAATAAAAACAGCAGGCAGCGATAACTTATCTGGCGGCCCAAATAAAACAGTTAAAGTGTTAGTTTCTCCGGTAAACTCTACCATCTGCTATCTACGTATTTAGATCTAGCGGAATTTATGTCGCCGTCTATTGAGACACCCTGGTAGCATAATCTGTTTAACACATTTAGGTTCCTCTATCACTGCTTAGCATTTTTAACACAAATTTAATCCACTTGAGATACTCTATGAACGCCTTGCTTATCATAGGGCCGGATTGCATTGAACACATTTAGAATCCGCTCGTTATACCTGTGTCAGTGGCTGAAGTTAGTTGTTTACAGTCCTTAAACGAGAAAATCGCAGGAAAAACATTTAATGTTTAATAGTAAATTCACAATGCACTGGTGTGAATTCGATAACATCTATAGTGAGAAGAAATTAACAGAAAAGCCTAATATGGATTTTACACAATATTTATGTGTAGTATAAACGTCTAGCAAGACGTGACCTTTAGGCGTTCATGCTTGTCTATGGTTTGGTTGCACCTTCGTAAAGTATTTTAATGTTTTATTTTCCAAATGTTCATAACGTATTCAATACTATTCATCTAGAATCTCTTATGCATAGCATCGTATTGTCATCTAAAGGTGTATCGGATTTTCCTAAGAGAATGCGTTGTAATCACTCTTGCCACTCGCTTTTAATGCGCTGCATATGCGTGAGGGAATATTCATAAGAGCTGTATCGACACACAATAAATGGTACCTCGCTGTCTTAAGACACTCGTGAAGTCTATCAACCGATAACACTAACATAGAACAATTTGATCGAAATACATAAAGGTCGCGTACGGGTTAACGTTTTTGCATATTGCGTATTTACATGTTTTATATATTACGATAAAGGAAAGTCAAAACTACAACAGTAACTAACAAAGCCGTCGGTTCAACGAAACAAACATAATCGTGTCGCAACGATGTACGATTCTACCCCTGTTGAAAAATTGGGGTAATCCTTTAGAGAATTCAACAATGTCCTTGAAGCTTTAGGATAATTACACCTTTATTATAATGACGTATTGAAAGTAAGACTTCGCAGACATGCTGTATCTTCGGGTACGTTTTTGGTAATATAGGCAAGACATTGTATCGCGTTAATAAGCAATAAAGAAGCGGATCCAACAAGCCAGCAAAGATGCGCATCGTTGAAAGTGCTCGTGACGCGCTAAAGCCAGAAGTTAGTGCAAGCTTAATATGCTCGCCTAAACGATAAAGGTAACAGTCACGGATAAGGTAAAACACGTAAACTTCACACGACAACAGTTGCATGCACAAATTTAATAGTGAACCAAGGAATTGGAGCGACTTAAAGTGACCCAATAGGTCCAGCATCTCGTGGAGTGGATCTCCGACCAGGTGGTGCATATCCATCTAGCAAGAATCGTTGAAGAAACAAATGTATTGAATAAAATAATACATAGGCCACAATATTATATGCCTACACTAAATGATACCTTACATCGCATCAATAAAGCAAAGTTGTTTTCAGATTAGAGATGGCCCCTATTGACTTTGAGGCTAGAGAATTGTTATTATCCAATCTTTGGAAAGAGTAACGTAGAGGATAGGTTTGGCACCTCAAGTACAAAAGACACCGAATACGAGCATACTATAGACTAAGAAAATGTGGCGGTGGTAGCGCATAACATATGTTGGGTCGAAGGCAACGCATTATCATAAGCCATAGAAGTTCATTACAGAACTCTGAAGAATATAATCGAACCTGCGCGAGGGGGGTCCGTATATTAGGGGCAACCCAGCTTAGGAATGCTTGAAATGAGCAAAAAAAGACTAAAGGCAGACTCGGGCAAAATAAAACTTATTATAAATATCAACACTTTAAGGCGTTAAGGGACTCGCGAGCTTCGTAGGATGCATTGACTACTTCTCATCTTTTGTCCTAATTTTCTCGGAACTTACCGAACAGCTACGCAGACCCACACAAAATTAATTCAAATAGCAAAACAAATAACAACTGACGTTCGAAATGGTGAAAAAAAGCTCACTACGATCTGTCCATTCGCATACTTTGATAAGGATAAGCCCATTATATTCCATACAGACGCTTTGATGCAGCGGGCAGGCCAATGGTTATCGAAAGATAATGTCTGGGTATACTCACGACTTGTAACAAAATTGAAAACTACATTTACGCTATGAGCAGCGTATTTATACAGAGAGACCATAAACTATGAGAAATTATCCTCTCAACGGTTATAAACTCTTGACAGCGGGCACCAGCAAAGTCTATCGTGAATCGGTAGTAGTAGACCAACCAAGCCTTTGGACCAACCCCTTGCGTAAAGTTCACAAGTCTCACTTCGCGTACGATATAATGTGCCGTCAAATAAAAGACAATGTTTCGGCTCGGAATTAAAAAGGACCTCAAAGAAGTCATTAGCTACTAACTAGGCTAGTGTGCCAGTCAAAGCTAATAAGAGAGAAGACTCAACCGCTGCTAAGCAAAATTATCTCACGACGAACTATGGTGGGTAATCTGTGCGAACGTTGGCAGATACGAGAGGTTTAGGGAAGTACTAACAGATTCAGGTACCAGATATACGGCTAAAGAATTCCAAAATTCGTAACTAATTCGTAACTAAAGAAAACGTAACTAATAACAAAACACCTATAAATACACTCCACCATGAATAAACGGGCAGATCTTTATTAAAAAGATATGTGCTCGGGCATACAAAATTCGTATGGTTACCAATTGCTAATGTTTATTGTTGACGCTGATCTGGTTTAACGATGACACCGTTTATTCTAAAACGTACACCGCCACATTTTAGCTAAATGAAATTCGCTTGCCTGTATTGCCGATCATTAAAAACAAACGTCGTGTTTTTGTAATCCATAGCATGTATCACGTTACTAGTTTACTCGCTAATAAATCATCGTTTCTTCATTCACAGGGCATACTGGCTGCAACTACAAAAACAAGGCGAGCTTCAGTAAGTAAACCGAATATCGCTATTACGACGCTTTCACTGGAGACAACGCCGATAGAACAAATGGCATTTGCAAGTAACATAACAGACACAATTACGTCGCTCTGTCACTGTACATAACAAAACGGTACCGCCGCTAATGTAGATGTATAATTAGTCATGAAGATACGGTACAAAAGCGGCATTCCACAGCGAAAATCAAGCATGCGCAGGGAAGAAACACAACTAGAGCGGGTGGCACAAGGGTTACGTAGTAAGCCAAGCATGAAGACGACTTTTTCATAGTGTACCCATAAGTAATGTACCAACTACTTGCATTTGTGGAAGTCGGCTGAAAGATAAGCAAATGGTCATAGATGAGGCATGAATACTTGGAGCAAGTTGTTTAAGTGACTCAAGAATATCAGTTAAACCTGGATCATGCAAATCACGGGGAAATCACATGGCCGCAGGGAGACACAATAGAGTTCCGATGGCATACAGGACGGCAAGAATGGCATAAAAAATTTCAGAGCAGTTGACGCTTTCATCCCGTAAAAACGTACCCTATCATGGAACGCGCCTTTATCAAATAATTGCAATATCAATAGTTCAATTGCTAGTAAACCATCTCTATCTCAATCATAGAACATAGCATCTGTATAACAGACTGCCACAACCATAGTAGCAGAGTTGGTTAAGAAAAGGAATGAGCAAAGCGGATGCAGATACTACAATGCCCGAAATGATCAAACAGAGATAGATGAAGACATACGGACACACCGCCCTGTCACTAATCGTAATAAACAGATTCCTAGTGGAAGAGAAGAATATGTTGACGAGGAATAAACCGGATAATTTTAACAATAATAATAATAATCATAGTGGCGATAATGATAGTTGTGCGTCTCACTCTGCCTACGACAGAGATAAAAAGAGACATCTGAGTTGCTCCGTGCTGCTATAATCTATAAAAGGTCTAGATCAAGTCAAAAACGAACACTTGAAGGACACTAATATTTTCAGGCCTCACCATTAAAATATATTTTTTTAAAGCTGACTATCAGCCCATATATAACGCTTACGGTAGCAGTTTTTGCATTACTTCGTAAGACGCACTCTACAAATGTTAATGTGCAACGGTGAGAATCGGGCCCGTGCACCTTGTGTCTCCTCCGAGCACAAGGCGCGCGCGAATGCACCAAGCCACCGAGCTTGACACGTGAAGGACGCTATCGTTCTGGCACTCTGTTGGACCGCGCTCTTCAACGAGTACGTCCGCACAGGATCCCTTCCCCGTAATGGCTCGAGGCCAGCCTCTTTGTTATTCCGTAAAGCAAGGAAAACTTAATGCAACCGTTCTCTTTGCGAGGCATAACAAGAAAAATATCTGCTACAAGCTGCTGTCGTTTCTGCTGGCAAAAAAACTCCCAAATCCTAGAGGCCACAAAACTTATTACGAGAGAACAGCATGGCTTCAGTTTGTGGATTTCAAGGCGATCTTTGACTCTGCTCCGAGAGCCACCTTGTTGAAGACTTTGGCGCGGATGGGGCTACCCCAAACATCCTAGGACTTCTGGTAGCCATTTTACAAAAGAATAAAATCAGAATCAACGATAAAGTCGTGAAACTCCCCCTTCTCGCAAACAACCAGTGTGACACAGACAGACAGCCTCAGCTCGTTACTGTTCTCAGTCCTGCTCAAGGACCTGCCAGTCGAAATTGGAGGCAAACGTAATCTGGTCAACATTATTTTATGTGCGGATGACCTGGTTACCTATAGCTGCAGTCGCTTCCAAGTTCAACAGGCTCTGTCCAGATTGCATGTTGCGTCTCTTAAACTCGGACTGAGTGTCAATCGGGCAAAGACACTGGTAATAAAGTTCAGACGTAAGGAACGTGTATCTGCTGAGGATAACCTTAGGTATGAGGGCCACCCGCTCGCCCATGTAAATAAATTTTTACATTAGGCGTACTACTAACAATTAGAGATACCCACATCCTGGCTCACGTCACCGAACGATGTCAAAAGACGCTGTCTACGGTGGCGATGATAAGGAACCCTCATATCCTCTCCATCTTAAGGGCTTCATCATTAGGGAAGATTTAGGCAAACCTTGAGCTCCTCAATGGCCTGAAAACACCTTACTTCAAACGTGTTCTTACCTTACAATATGCGACTCGAGACAGACTCTTGTATCGCAGATTTCGATCCTGGTTTCCTAAACACTAATGCAACGAACTGGTGGAACACGTGGAGCGGATTAAATCGATTTAGCTGACGAGTTGTGGTGCGATTCAGTGTGCATAGATTTCAGCACAAGCTATGCTCCCTAGCCTTTTACTACGAACTGGCTTCCACATGTGTACGTGCGCGACACGGTAATTTGCGAGAGATGCCATCCGGCAAAATCGCTGATCTTTCTGACGAGTTTAGCTTAATTCAGCCAAAAAACTAATAGCACTTAACATGAGATGTTTTTGGCCGTGCCCGATCATGATCGAAGCCCATTATTAGCTCGTTTTTACAGTACCACTGTTAGTTATTATTTATATATACACCTGCTGCACTACGCGATAAGCGTGTTTAATAAATAATGAATTAATAATTTGTAAAGCATTCATATTAGGTACAGAATGAAAATTGTGGGCATATATTAAAATGTGCGAAAAACACTTTGAAATTTAGTTGCACTGAAAAAGGGAGCTGCTGCGCTCGATGTCCGTTGGTACGGTTTCGCTTGAAATAACTATCGAATGTGATTGTCTTCCAGGTAGTAACCCAACAGAATATTTCTAACAATGTGCGAAATACATAAAAGCAGTAAGCGCCCTTTGCCGAAAAGGAAAAATGAACCTTCTGTTTCAGGGCCCTAGAGACATGGAAGCGTGCGAAGCTAGTGTGCAATGTTCCTCGGTATCAAAAAGTTCTATTGTGTCTCCAACTCGCACTAAATCACTATGAAAGGAACATGTACACAAACGCAATGGCTTATCTGAAACATTTGTTTTGAATACATTAGCACCAAAAATCGATTTGTTCTCGTATGTGGTTATTTGATTACGAAGTGTAAGATAACGCAAGTATAAAACACATTTAAAGCGGCTCGGGTTTTGTATTGAATTGCAGATGTCGAATGAAATGCCTCTAAACGACTTTGGTTTTGAACTAAATAGCGGTCTTAGGGCCTACAGGGCCTTCCAGACTGTAAGACTATCGTTGCCGTGCAATATAAAAACCTTCTCTCTTACATTTCTTATGAACACAGAGGATACAAAGCTGTATGCACAGCTGTTACAAATATCCAAGAATGGCCTGTGCTTACTCAATATTTACTCGTCATTGACTCTGGACAAAGTTACTCTAGAATTAATGGTAACGTTTTTGGATACCTGCCGCTAAACCTGAAGTGGATGAATGCACATATATTCCAATAGTACTCGCATACTGGTTACTATTCAGTTGTCGTTAACCATGGATGAAGGAAGTATTGAGGAAATACCTGTATCGCGATATGTGATAATCGAGTCTTTTGTTTGTGAAGAACATTTTTCTTACGTGTAGTTTTATTAATGAATTGCTTGAAGGTAATGTTCCGAAATTCAGTCATGTGATCGTTTCTGTTTGCACAGATATCAGCCATATTTATAAGACAGTTACAGATGTATCAATACAGAATATAACCAGCGCTGCAATCGCCAAATTTGCAGGCAGTAGCCGTCCCATACACCATAATTGTCTGGTTACCAAAATTTGTTCATTCGTTCTTAACAGAGTGTGACATGGACTGTTTGTACTAATAATAGTTTGAGCCGAAAGAAATTCAATCCATATATTGGAAAAAAGTGAAAACGTTTGTTTCTGGCGATACATGGCGCACTAATTGGCTTTTCCTTCGTTTTCTCGTGTCATTGCATGAACAAAGCAGCTTGAGCTGAACATATATATATATATATATATATATATATATATATGTATATATATATGCCAATGTTCTGAGTTATGTTTAGAATTGGTGTCATGTTTGCATGTCGGACAACAACGTGGAAGGGAATAACGTGGTCGATCATTTATGGTTTTGATTTTTCTACCCGGTTATGTTTACTTCGAGGCAGTCCCGATTTACATATTACGCAGATTTGATTGTCTTCGTAAAATTTTGTATATGGTATACATGATAAAAAATTTCCAAAATTAGGTTACACAACAAGGTTGTAACACCATCATTACCTTAAAGTGTTTTTAGTCAGCGTGAGATTACGATTTAATTACGATTTTGCTTTCGCCAAGGCTCCCTAAATATATTTTAACTCAACGAACATAAATCAAAGGTCTATGAAACTACCGACAATTAGACATATGCTTGGAAAACATGCAGTTCAGAGCAGGTGGCTCGGCAAACACAGTTTTTAATGCAATAATGATCGTCATTTTTTGTCTATAAAAATACCGGCCCAACAGGTTCCGAGAAGGGGAGTGGAATGGTCAATGTATAGCAGAAATAGCTATTTCTGGGTTGCTGTTATCGCAGACATTCGTCTACGGACAAATAATGTCCCTCAGTTTGTTTTTGAGATCATATTTAATAAAACTCCTGATTTTTCCGTATTCAATCATGATATTATTATAAATAAAAGAACTACTTTGTTATGATATATAAGAGATCAGACCAAAATGTGGAAAGCGAGACGCTCTGGCATTTGGCATGAAATAAAGGTCCTGAGCTTGGGCAGTCTTAATAACGACAGCGAGAAAAATTAATTATTAAATCCGAAGGTAGTTCTTCATGTGCTGTATATAATGTGGACAAAGCTTACAACTTGTAATGAAGTGAGTGATGACTGCAGTATGTTTACAGAGGTTGCCAAATTAAGTTAGATAGATTCATGTACGTCTTATTATCCGACTAGAAAACGTTTTAATTCTTTAATAATGACAGCGGGAGAAATGAATTAATTATTGAATCCGAAGGTAGTTTTTCATGTGCTGTATATAATGTGGACGAAGCTCACAACTTGTAATGAAGTAAGTGATGATTGCAGTAAATTTACAGAGGTTTCCAAATGAAATTAGATACACACATGTATGTCTTATTATCCGATTAGAAACCGTTTTAATTCTAAAAAGCTTTTATTAAAACTTTTTTTTGGCTTGCTCATTGGTATCTGGTTGTTTAAGTTCGAAAAGGGTTTAGCAATATCGCGGGTGCTCCCTAAATTCTGAGTGCCATCAATACTCACGCATACACCGTTATATTATGCTGCATTATTAATGCAAAAAGCGGTACCATAGACGTTAAATGTTGATGTCGTGACTCTGCACCGGTCACAGCCACCTCCATCGACTAACGGCCTCCTCTCCTGGGGAGAGGGGAGATCCCCGGCCGGTTCACTCGTCCTCAAACGTCTAGGCGCGATGGCCTCGATTCGTAGTCGCCTCTTAAACGTTGCCATAATATAATATAAATATTTTGCCCTTTCCATCGCGCGCTCGCCCTATAAAAGTAGCAGGCTTGTTCTGCAACGTCCACAAGGTCTACTCGAACGTCGAGATTCATAACCAACAAAGTACGGCAAAACAAAGCATCTATTTCTTAATCAGCGCTTTCAGTCCAAGAAAGAACGCCTAGAGGATACCGCCGGAGACAGGTTCAATCAGCGTAAATCGAATTACTTCTCCATCGATCGTACATAACAAGGGGGCAAATATCAAAACTTTGAGTTTGCCGTCGTCAGCTAAATCAGTTGCGAAAAACAGTGCCCGAATTTTAGAGGACGATTGCTACTACCGTTCACGATGATGTTCCGACTGATGTCAACAAGTTTGCCGTGCTACAGCCTTCTTCTAGTCGCTGTCTTGCTTTGTCTGCTGAGTACAACTACGAATGCGGTACCTGTAGAGGGCGAATGTCTTCCGGGTGGTAAGCTAACGGAACTTTGCCAACGATGCGCAAAGTTTACGAAAGCCGTTAACGCCTTTTCCTTATGCTGCAACTCAGAAGCTGAAATCACGAATCCATCGCCAAGAAAGCAACGAAGCGTTCGCAGCTGGTGCTCAAAATTTCTCGAGTTTGACGTTCCATATTATAAATCCACTCCCCAATGAACAGGGGTGATACGATGCAATAGCATTTAACCGATGTCCATTGGGGTGAATAGCCGCAGTGGACTTCTGGTTCAAGCTTCTACTGTAAGGTACTCACTCGTACTGGATTAGCTAACGCATCAGTGCCACAAACGTCAACAGAAGGCGAACAAGACGAAACAGCTCATTTGGCCATGACCTACTTCTCCGTCAAGTACAACTGGCTTATACGTTTGGAAGCGATAGCAATTTTCGAGGATAGATTCCGCTTGAGTACTTTTGGTGGTCATCAACAGTGAGACTGTGTCTCGTTGAAAATAACACTATAATTGGCCATCCAACAGTCTTTTAATTGAGCCGTTAAAGTCTGTGTAATGTGCCAGTCGCACACAACAAGGGTACCAGAGTATATATATACATATATTTATTAATTTGTGCCATTAAAAGTATTCTTAAGAAGGGGCTTTTATCAGCGCACAGAAGATACAACATGTACAAAAAGCAGCGGTAAATTATTTAAACTTGCCCTTATTTATTAAACTGACGACGGATTTGTACGCCTCACATGCAATATATAAATTCGAGCCTTGATAAATAAGTTCACGTTGCCTATTTAAAACTATCCAGTTGTTTAATCAATGTTTTATCTTCCGGACAAAAGTGTCAAACAGGTACGACCTTGTTTAAATATCCCTGAAAAGGTTTAAAAAAATTTAATCTTAAATCAAAGTTTTAAGGAAACGCAGATTAATGTCAGCGTTTTTTTAAGCGGGCCGCGATTTTCCAATTGAAACGCATCTCAATAGCTTTTATTTTTAACCCAGAGAGTGCATGGGGCTTTTTTTGTGACTGGACTTCCTCGTTAGTGTTTGGCCACAGGTGATGTACGTGTAAAAATCTCCTTAATTAGAGATCCTGTAAATATCAGCAACCGTGACGGTGTCTAAGAGTCTTGCCACACATAAGCGCGTGTGGCCAAATACTAGCCAAAAATCAAATATTTATTACCATCGAAGACAATTTTACAACGGCCTACGATGATTAACTTCGTGTATAAACCTTAACACGGTGGTTTCTATCGACCTTGTCACACGCGTATCTTTCAGTGAGTATATACGAGAAAAGTCACCCATGTACTGCTGTTTAAACACCATTAATAAAATAGGCTACTCAAAAATACATGCATAGTACAAGATGTGATTATACATTGACACGGATGTAATATTTGTACAGTTTGCCTAATAAATGACAGTAAAGCTTATTCCAAATTTCAGGTGTGTACTCTTTGTTCTGTTAGTATCCAGTGTTTGCACTATTCAGAGGAATACAAGACCCAAAACATCTATATCACTTTGACGTTTTTTTTTGTATTGGATATTTAATATCTTTTATCCACAACGGTTCGTTTTAGAGTAACATTTACGTTAATGGGATAAGTGAGAAAAAGTTCAAATACCCTGAAAACCCAAACGTACATGTTTTTTAATTATTCCTCAGACACTCAATGGCGTTTGCGTTTGCGTTAACACAAGCCTGAAAAAACAAGCCTATGTAATAAGCTTATGCTATATTATTTTA
This sequence comes from Tropilaelaps mercedesae, assembly GCA_002081605.1. Lineage (NCBI taxonomy): Eukaryota > Metazoa > Arthropoda > Arachnida > Mesostigmata > Laelapidae > Tropilaelaps > Tropilaelaps mercedesae. The sequence goes on along the minus strand of MNPL01029351.1, from coordinate 22,929 downwards.
AAAATTCATAAGAATATTGATACCAATTATATTGTACACAAAATGACAAAGTAGCAGCGTTACATTTGGAAAAAAATGCAGCCCGTTGAATTTAGAAATGTTTGAAAAATTGCTTTTAAAATACTCCTTAAATACTGTGTTTTTAGCAGTGGAAATTTACAGAAGCAATCGCTTGTTTATGGAAGGAAGTGCTACAAGGGTAGTATTCCCTCTTATTTAACCATAGCTCATAGAAAAAGTTGTACTCTTTATATCATACATACCATAAAAACTTATTTTTAAGCTTCTGGTTTGCTGGAAGCTTCAAGAACAAAACTTCCGTTATTTCTGAAACTAGCCCGCTTTTGCGAACAGCCAACTATTGCCGTTGATTATTGGCACAGTGGTAGTACACATGGAAATTATTAAATCATTTCTGCTTACATATACGTTGTTCAAAGTTGGCCCAGTGATGCCACCATAAAAACTACTGCCGTTATGGTCGTTATGCTGATGACAATGGTGATAATGACGATGCTGGTGATAGCGATAATGATCATCAGAGACACTATCTATTCATACTGACATTAAGAAAATTATGGCTCGTGGTTTTTATAATTTAACGCATCCGAAACCAATAGCGCTAGTAATACCTATAACGTGTGTACCAAGAATACTAATACAAACGATGTTTAATGGCACACACTGTCAGTGCATGGATAGGACGTTCAAAGGCGAGAACACTAGAGCTAACTGGATGTTTTCAAACGCCACCACTAGTAATGATGAGCTATCAAAAGATGTTTTGATAGCTGTGAAGAACGCAGAATACCATGGCTATAACTTTCAAGACTTGTGAAGCCTTGAAACTTTCGACAAGTCTTCTTCCTCCGTTCTAAAAGTGTGCAACAACAGTTGCGACAATCATTCTCTCTAATATTAGGCTCCATAAACTTGGTCTTGTTGGAATGAAGCGCTTTGAATGCCAAGTAATTATGTGTATAAAGCTGACATTTGCTCAAGTCGCCCTATCTGAATTTCCATACCTATGGAAGAGCTGCCATTTGCTACAAATTGCCATTTGTAAAGTAAGTATGAGGTTAATAATTATATTGGATCAACTATGAGCTTGAGAATTAAAAGTCTACGACCTTAAGCGAAAGGACATCCGCGCGTCCGTTGTGCAATATACGAGAAGGACCGATAAATACTGTAATGCAGAAGTCCATAATGTATTTCAAGTCGTTTTGCTTTAGGCGCTTGCATCTTCTGATTAGTATTACGCAGCTTTTTAAAAACCAATAATCGCTTTAAAGAACAGCATTTGATTACAGGTAACCTATCATCTGTGCTACTTACATTCTATCCTTCGGCGGTCTAAGCACGTTGAGGAGCTGGTAGTTCAACGAATAATAGGTGGATGCAGAACTTGGAACTCGAACGATTTCAAAGCACCCGGATTTATCATATTATTGATCATACTTTAATGAAGTTATGATGAATTGACGATCGTTAACGTGACGGATGTACGTTTGTATCCGATCATAACTGGTCGCTGGGTTACCCATATAGTGATGATAATGATAACTGTTTACGGCTTAGTGACTTCAGTGAATAAGTGGTAGCAAAATGTTTCGACTTCTTGTTTGTATGATAAAGCACCTGGAAGAATAGGACATCTCAACTCTACTAACTAAAAAAATTATTAAGCTCTTTACTAATCTAGTTTAGATTCGTTACTTCGACTTTATTGAAACCGAGTTTAGATAAGATTATGGTCTTAACGTTTGTTGCAGAGAATTAAAACTTCATTAATTCGTGTAAGACAGAATACCTACTTAATTTGTTATTGGCCTTAATTGGACAACTGTTTTCAAAATTCCAGCTATTTAAACAGAGGCTTGATTTGATCCACGTATTTTCACGAATCATAATCCGTGAATGCTGCGGAAGAATCTATAGAAAAAATTTGGAGTGAGTGCATCAAACGCCACAAGTAAAACTTGATTATTTTCAACAAATTTGTGTTATTTTCAGTACCTGGGCTTGCGACGCTCTTCGGGAAGCTGCACTTTCTCTTCAAAACATCTAAACATTTTAAACATTCTAAACAGGAGTCTTCATTACATTTGTGCAGGCTATGTGTATATAAGTAGATCTAAAGAATTAGCTTTAAAGCGATATCTCTACTAAATACTATATCTGCTTACCTATGGTTTGTCGGCTTTACAAGTAGTCAAAAAATTTTGAAAAAACCAGCAGGGTTTACTACCGAACAACATCCGCAATCCATAAATTCAGGTTTATTTAATTTGTCTCGAGAATTAGTGTTGGCAACTAGTTATTTCAAGATTCGCCGTGACCTATACCATCGCCACAGACCTATATTATAAACTAAGGATCTACTGAACAAACTAAACTAGAAAAAATATTCCCTTCTCGTTAATTAAATTCGTTTTTAAAAATGCATATCACATAATATGGAATGAAAACCAAGTTTGTTTCGAGTTAAGAGGGCTAGACTGAACAGGAATAACGCGGATGCTTGCTAATAGTCTTCGCCGATTTCGAATACGCAACAAGGTATCAGCGACCAGGAATAACAAGCTGCAGGGCAATCGATACTTTCGTTTTACTATTCACCAATTCAGCCAACAGATAATATACATTGTCGGTGTCCATTGCCAGTAAACACTATTTGGCATTTGTAAATGTTTCTCCTGGTTTCTTGTCTTTTATTGTGTCCTCGCCCAAATGCTACATGGATACCTAAAATGGAGTAAAAAAGAAGAGATCTACATTCATGCGCTACAAGTATATCAGGAAGGAAAACCTTTCCAAGTAGTTAAACAAGTCCCTGCATTTTTAGCGGTTGCTCAGTTGATTACATATTTCCCTCCCAAAAAGAGAAATTGAATGGATAACTTCTTACTAGCTAGTTCTTCCATACACAGAAGTGGCCGATTTTCATCCGCCTGTCCCAGGAACCAAATGTAGTACATTTTCTTCCACTACCAAAAGCAATTTTGTACCTTTCAAGTCTGTGAACGGCGATTTTTAAGTGTAATGTAGCAGACCAAATTACATGAGCTCATTCAGGTACTTAACCATATATTTTATGGCGTACATATGTTCCTATTCTTAGTTCCACTTTCTTACTCACCGTATGCGTAAGGTCTACAGATGAACTGGCTATCTTCAACAATAATCGGTTAGTTGGTCACTGGAACAATATTTGTTTGGGAAGCGGAAGGTGTCCTATTCTGTATATCTAACTCAACGATTGAAGATCATTTTGGATCGACAGGACAGGTAACGTAGAAGCTATGCGACATGAAATTGCGTCGACTTGTTATGTTTTCAGACATTTTTCTTCTTTTTAAGCGACGCTTTCCTAATGGACTACTGGTATGAATCTGTAAAAGGAGCTCAACTGTAAAGACCGTTTAAGGTTTTTTATTGATATATTTAATGAATAAATAGCATATGCTCTACGGGGATAACAAAACATTATATTATGAAGAATTTCTTCGTAAGCGGGATGCTTGGCAGACGTCATGGAGTTACGATAGCTGATTTCTACACTTCTTGGGACTTCTTTTGGCGCATAAGTTAAATAAGATGCGAGTTCCTGTTCAGACCTTCAAGATAGCAAGGGGAAGGATTCTATCTGAGATAACCTTTCTACTCATTGCAGCGCCAGCCGTTTCAACAAGTGCAACTTCACGTTTGAAATACCCTTCCTTTGTTTTGATGAAGTTCAGGAAACACGCTTTAGCCTAGTGTTTCCCGTCAATTTGGGGTTGTCTCTTTCGTAAGAGCACTGAATATGGTCACTAAGTTTATGATCGAAATGCTAAATCCTGTAAATAAAGTGTAGAGAATGCCAGTTTGGGCTCCCTCTCTTCCGTCTTGGATTACATGCACTCATGTCTGTCAGTCAGATTATTGTGTTATGGTAGTCAGATAATTGTGTTCATTGTTATAGTTTTTTTTACAAGTAACTAGAACTTAATGTGATGCTCCGGCAATTGTGATACTTTTTTGTAAATGCTTTTACAAAAATTTAAACTAAAAAAACAAAAAATTTAAATTAGAACTTGCAGTTCCGCCAATAAACAAGAATTTGCATTGTATCATATTTATGCAAGACAGCCCACAAGAATAAACTACTGAAGCACGTATGGTAACAAGTATGTATATAAGCTACCCGTTCTGTATATCTCTTGGCGAGATCATTCACCACATGCGCTTGGTAATGTGCGCATAGACCATGTAAAACATTTCATCAACGCCACTAGGAATTGCGGTGTTGCAATAAAATATTCCCGCATCCATTGTCTGGACAGTTACGCACCACCATCTAGTATTTCCCTGTATTATCAATGTCTTTTACTACTTCTGAAGTTACATCAGAATTATTTGGCTGAACCTAAATTTTGGCGCCATTTGTAAAAAAACAGTGCGGTTAGTATACGCATGTTTATGTATCTTTTTGTGTTTTAAAAATCCTACCGGAAAGTACAGAGTACCATAAATCCCATATATAAAGACCGTTTGCGATGATGACCTTTACCTGTAAAAGCATAACAATTAATTGTCTACGGAATTTAGAATTTGATATAATCTCAAAAGAGTTTGAAGGCGCTGAGGGTAGAAAATTGTCAGCAAAATAAGCCCAGGTGGAACAATTTTAAGCTAGTATGCACACTGAACGTGGAAGTCACGTAGAAGGCAGAGTGCTTTGCACGTGTACGATACAAGTATCTTATTGCCAGTGAAAAATATTGTCAGTATTATAGTGGTGTAAGAACGTTGTTAAACTCGTCGGATGTTCGAAAAGACCCTTCGGTAAAAAAACTTCAAGACAGTCATAAACTACAGTTTGATAAGGCTACGTTTATTTTCAAAATGTTGTGCAACTCGAGATTGTAATACATCCAGAATTTAATAATGACAATATTGAAAAATTGTATGAATACTGGTTTGTATACAAGGAAAATTGATTCTCATCAGTCAGTGGGCAACTTTTTTATGAACCTTTGGGATCCTTTACACCGACGCGTGTGGAACATATCACGTCACCAGAATAATGTGTTCGCTGAGGGAGATTCGCTTGACATATTTCGAAGTGGTATGACGTAGTACTAAAAACATGATCTCACACTTTCCTTCATCTTTTTTTGTTAAGCATAAATAAAGATGGAGGAAAGATGGTTCTTACTTGAATCCGAGGAATATCTACTTGCTTACGGATCAATACAGTATGTATTGTTCGTTCTAATAGGGTGCTGTACTAAACTCTTGACAAAGCAAGTAAAGCCTCGAGATAATAACATACTTATAACAGAACAACACACAACAAAATATATCCTTTCCAAAAAGAACAATTGGCAGGCTACAAATATGAATGCGAGTACACACTCTGCTGATATTGGCTTTATGACCTAGAATTAAGTTGACCATAACACCGAATATAGTCTTTGTTAGCGTACACTTTAGATAATGAGTCGGATAATGTAACCATAGGAAGCAAATAAAGATTACAAAAACGTCGATATCTAAGGCAAGAAAATGATTAAAGGACTTTGTTTTATGACAGTAATGACTTGAATGCAGATTTGTGCACAGCATATCATTCTCAACTCAGGCTGAGAAGTTTTACCTCACACGGATTATTCGTCAGATATGGCCCTTTTTGATTACTTTTTGTTTAGATCAATTGAATTAAGATTCTTTAGTTTTAATACCGTTCTCAAAAATTATAAAAATTCATAATCGCTTGACGGCTGTTTGACTCAAAAAATAGCTAGGGTTTTACGACAATGGTTTTTATAAACTTTCGAATCAGTACCGGAACACTGTAGAGAGTACTGCTGACTATCTGGCAACCTGAAGTTTTAGTGGATTTTTAAACAAAACCGATTTTCACTTAACTACGTCTGTTTTGTCTTCGCAGTAAAATAAATATATTGTACAATATTGCAAATAACAAAACTCTCAGACAAGTTACAGCTGTTGATCGTCATTCGAGCCTCACTTCTATCTTAATAAGAGCGTCAAGAGGCGTTTTCTATATGGAATTCGCAAGAGTTCGCCCAACGTCGATTGGGCTTTTCCTAACGGTAGAATGACTGTGCATAGTTTTAATAGTACCTATGCACCAAAAACGGCGTGTTGATTTTTTCTTACTAACATTCCAAACACTTGTATCGTTGGGCACATATGAATTGATAATCGAATCGCTATCAAATAGTCAAAGTAACCAACACTCATGTGTGTTTAGGCATTTAAATCCGCTTCGTCGACCCAAAAGCAAAGCCTACAGCCGAAACGGAGATTTTTAAATAATAATCCAATGCAGATGTGCAAAAACGCAGCCGAAACAAAATTTTGCGAAAAAACACCGTCACTCAATTTGCTCCATAAGTGTCAAAACACTTTGAAAAAAGGTGTTATTGCACACCCTCACTGCGAAAAATTATAATTGTGGCAACCCAGACCAAAACGTTAGAAACATAGTTTTGAAAAGGGTTCCTAAAATGGCTGAGTAGGAAATGTTAAACACAACTAGAAACAAACTGCTTTAAACACGATACTACTTTATTGTCGCCCTGTTAAGAAAAGCCTTGAAAACTAGTGCCAAAAGGTGCATCCAATTGAAAAAGCAACTATAATGGAGAATATAGCCATTACCCCATATACAGTTGATTTACAACTGTATATTCATAGCCACAAATGTCTATTTTTCCTTATTAATGTACATAGTTGAGCATAGATGCGTTCTATTTGGCCATTCAAGTGTCACGATATGGTAGGCTTAAAGAATTAAATTTGCGAGACACTAAGTCCATCTGTATTAAAGAAGTTGTCTTCATAAGTGTGTAATCCCCGCCATGAAGGTGAAAGCTATGTTCAGACTCCTGACAGAATTGCTAAATTTAATTTAAAATTCATGTGAAAAGTTCATCTAACCTTATCCATTTAACCATGGATTATAACCTTGTTAGGATTCAAGCCATGGTCTAGCATGGTTTTCAACCAGGTGATACACTATAAGCACAACACAAGAAAAATTGTGAACATCGATTTTATATAAACGTACCATTGTTAGCGTCAGGTGGTTTCATGTCCGCCTCGATATCAGTAGCTGAAAGGCGTTTCCTTTTGCGTCGGCCTGTCCGTGTTATTTGTTTCATAACCCTTGATAACTGCGGATAGTCTGACTGTTTTCGAGATGAACTTTGGATGAACCCTGATAGCCGTATAAGTTTTGCTTCTTCCCATGAAGGGGGGAGACAAAGGAAAAAGCTAGAATTCCTTCCTCGTTCGCCATCTACGACCTGTACGCATCTACTGTTATCAGAAAACCTATTACTGGTTTATTACAGCCAGAGGTCAGTACCAATATTTCTCAGTACCAGTACTTAGATTTGCAGCTAAGCATTATTTACAGACATGCAAATGCTTTTCAAGTGAAAGCTCACGTTATAATAATTTGAGCAGAATTTTAATGCGATGTAACAAACGCGTCATATTCGATTTACTGTTTAAGGAATTCTAACATCCACAAAATGGTGGAATCGATGCTGTGAGTACACGGAGTACTCACAGCATCGATCGAGCATAAACAGGACGGACGAAAAAAATTTCGTCCGTTCTGTTTATGTTGATTACACGCAGTTCCATTTACGCACCATTGGGAGCTTCCGTAGTAATAGAAGGAATACATACACAAGGAATATATACACACTGGTGTATTGTCGTAGATAATAACTGATATGTCACGTGGTAAAGAGCTAGTGTTTGCAACATTATTAGCTAAAATTCGACCTGAAACAAATGAAATTTAATTATAAAACGCGTAGTATGCCATTGATGCTTATTGCATTTACCATGACAAACGCTGTTTGTTCAAAAGTATTTATTTGCGGATATGATTAAAGTTTAGTCAAACAAGTTTTAATTTAATACAGTAATTTACTGATTAAATTATTAACAAATACTGGAATAATGTTTAACTAAAAATTAGATTCTTCAATCTATTTACAAGCACACAATAATAGAAATAAGTGTTAGATCTATTACTGAGTGTTTATTAAATAACACCGACCAGGCCGCCAGGGTACGACTTTTTAATGGTCACCTTAAATACACTAAACGACACAATTAATTTAAAAGAGCCTTTATTAAATGCGTTGGTATACCTAAACCTGTGAAATATTACTAGTACAAAGAGTATGTAAATATTAAATAAAATTACGTGGCCCCTTTATTGCAATGTTTGAGGAAATCGATTAATTAGAGTTCATCGTTGTACTGTGAAATGTGATAACCAAATTCTTGTTATGGTATGAGGACGTAAGGCGAGCCTTGTGGTGCATGCTGTCAGCTAATTTGGACAAGTTATGCCCCTTTAAAAAGAAACAATAGGACTGCATGGAGCCAGAAGGGTTTAATTCATTACAGGATAGTGTTATACCCGATTTTTGAGGTGCTTATTTCGCACTTGAGATAAACTGGTCTTCAGTATAGTTGATAATGTTACTAAAATATTGCTTTGTCCAAAACGATACTGACACCAAAGCTTTAGCATTATTGCGTGAAGTATAGTACGCTTACACTTGTCAGACATCTCACCAAATATTGGCAATCGGTCAAATGTTCGGTCAATTTTCATTATCCACAAGAATTGTTACACATCGTGAACAATTCATGCAAATGAATGTACATTATAACTTACAACACTGCGGGCACTCACTACAACTCAATTAATAGCATGCCACTGATTCAGTTGCATTAAAATTTTGCAACTTATCAAATAATTACTTTTTACATGATGACATTTGTTTGTTTCAGCTAAACGGTACTGCAATTGTAGCCCAACGCGAACTCAATAAACCACTTGAAGCACATACTTGAAGAGATTAGGTTATCCATAAGTAAACTAGTTAGTATGAAATCGGAGCGATGTCTAGTATTAGACGATATTGAATACTTTTCTGATTAGCTCGACTTGAAGAGTTCCCAATTTGATTTAAACAGGGTCTTACCTAAGGTGGGGTGCTTATAAAATATGACGTTGGAACCAAATATTGGCTTATTTCTACTAGGCTAAATATGTATTTTAGCCGTGGTGGCTGTATTACGCTGGTTTATTTTGAACAAAAAAACAAGCTGTGCCACTACAACGTTGACTTACTTTCCCCTCTAGTTTGGACCGCAGAGCAGCACTCATCCCAATCGGCACCTTCAGGCATAGTTTTTTGAGGCAGAATAATAAACAGCAGGAAGCAACCCTCCGCCCCTTCTATCTCCATTCTGGTTCTTGCCAGGGAGACGTTTTTCCCATGCAAACGGTTGGCATCTCTATCGGCCAACCGTGACCAAAGATGATGCCGGTTCGCTGATGACCATGATGGTGATGATGTCGTTGATTGGGTCTAGTGACGCCAAACAGAGTCAAAGTCCTATTGATATTATTATCTATCAGTTGCTAGCGACACTCCGTTTCGAAGTAGCGTCCTATCCTGCAGATACCTCTGCAGTCACCCGTCCAGGAAGCTCTCCTGGAAGAAGGAGCTTTATGTACGTATGCGGTTACCACGCGACGTATTTCATACAAGTGCTTCTGGCATGAGACTCAATAACATCGGCATCAACGGTAGCAGTTACATAGCACGGACAGCAACGTAAGGGTCGCCCGTCACATACATTCGACAGTACATAGTTAAAAAAAAGTAATCGTTATATGAGTAGATCGTAGGGGGAGACTGTGCTGCCATGACGGGCTCACCACTCATTTCACTAAAACGTTGTAGCTGGCCACAGAGATATCCGAGATGCCTGTCCTATCTGCATACCTGAGGTCGAACAAACCATGCTTGAACAAACACACGTATTGAGAGGCGCCTTATTCACCGCTAACAGCTATAAACAAGGGCTATTATAGCACCACCGAAAAGCTATCGTTTCAAATCTAAAGGAAAATATTGAGGGATGGTCGTAAACTGTAAAAAATGCTGCAGGCCAAAAAAATTTATCCTGAAAGCGCCTAAGAAAGCTAAATGCGCTCCTTCTCTTAGAGAGCTCTCGTGAATAAACCATTCTTATTCTAGGGCAGTGTGGACAACATGTGACCTGAAACCGTCGATAATCCGTAGCGTCTTTTCCCGATAGTGGAATTGTTCGAAATACGCAATATATGTATTATTTATTTCAGTCAGCAAAAAACATAATTCATTATGCCAAACTAATTGTTAGGGGTACATTGTGCATCATCAGATCATTGCTGTTGAAGTTAAAAGACGTCCCTCTTCACAGTTCACAGACAAGTTAGTTTTAGTTATTCTTATTCTAGAGGTGGTTGCAATAGGAAGCTCTTTTTTAGTCTTTTTTGCCGAAAGACTAACGTAATAACAAATGAGATGTATTTGGCATCGGCTGTAATTACTTTTAACGTTTATATTCTCCAACCAATTTCTAGAATAACATCGAAGCATGTTACTGTATTAGAAGCTAGCTTTAGATACTGTCTTCGTGTTTTTTTTTAAATTACAGTCACACAAGCGATAATACGTGTAGAGTTTCACTAAAGACCATTTACCTATGTATTTTACTCGAAAAATAAAAACGCGTATTTTGAAATATTTAAATTTTTATTGGCTTCGACGTGAACGCCGCCTAGTTGATATACTGCGAGCCCCACATGATTCTCTGTGGAAACAAATAACCGATATTGTCGTATTCGAGCTAAGAAGATCCTCGCATAATTAATAAGCAGGGGTAAATCGTTAGTCGTTAGACAACTAAAGTGGCCCAGCACAACAGTTTTATGTATTTATACATCCATCAAGATTATTTTCGAACCAGCCGTCATGCACGTCAAAAACCAGTTGTAAAGAATCGTTGTAAGCTCGCCGTGTTATAGTTTTTTAATGGTCTAAACAAACGATGGAAATATCCCACATGCACTTGTGTTTATGTTATTTGGAAACTGACTTGAAAATATGATTATTAAAAATAATTATACTCAGCATCAGTTTCCAAACACATTCCAGTTCTTGCATATATGTATATATACATATATATAAAACATTATGCTTCCTGAATTTGAAAAAATGGTGTGATTCCCGAGGTTAAACAAATGTCAACCTACTACTAGAGCTTAGTTGAGATAGAGCGGAGTGTTTAGATTGACAGACAAGCATCCGAAAAGGTCAACCTTTTCTTCCCAGGTCGAAAATTCGTGATCACAGGTGATAAAAAAACGTAATATTATAAGCCTCGATTTGAGGTCGTGAATTCGTCACCTCCATCCTTTTCCGGTGATGTTCGGTCTCGCGCGAACGCAGCCTATTAACTACACCAACAAACTTCAAACATCCAGATTTATGTGCACTCAGGTGGCATATTAATGTCGCTCACGTGTCATTCGATAGTAATGAAAAGAAGAACCTTTGTATCTGTTTTTGTCTAGTCGAGAGCATCATAAATGCTTATTTTAATGCTAATCAAGAGGTATACATACATCTACTGGAAAAAAAGTGAATGTTAATTAGCATATTGACTATGAATACAGCAAAACTATTCTATTTCGTCACAGACGATGGGGAAACGACTCGTGTGTGGTCTACTACTGATGTCAACACTTTCACACGTGTTTATTAGTATTGCTTCATTAGTTTTCATTAAGCTTTTTAAGCTTGTTTGAACCTCTTTCTGCTTATTCTATCAACACCCATTTCCCATTGCTGTGGGTTTGTAAGAGGTTCGTGTATTAGTACGTACCAAACCCGACTCTATTTTCCACTGAGGTTTGCTTCTGGCTATCAAGGCAGGTCATCATTGACACTTGATTAAAATGCATCTGTGTATCAAGGTACAATCATCTACGGGATTAGAATTTGTACATTCAAGTAATACCAATTAGGCTACCCTAGACATAAATAGTGCTAGCACTCTTTCCACATTATATTCGGTCCATACCATTAGTGAGTGAACTAGAAATCGCGTTATAATGAGTCGCCTATATCTCACCGCTCTAAAAATTGTCGCGAATATATATATATATATATATATATATACATACATATACATATCCTTTTGGAAATCTGGGCATTAAGCTATATGCCGTCCCCTGAAGTCTACTAAACTGACTATCGGTAGAATAATTTCATTAGAACAACTCTTTTTTCTGTTGCAGCTGACCGACAAATAGTAAGCGTTCAACTTTTAGTACAATAAATAAACCAGTTAGCACATAGGTATAATACGTGGTTCTCAGAACAGCCAATTCATAGCGTTAACACAAGCATAATGTTATGTGAAGCTTAGGATTGGGGCTTTATTTTTTCTTTTCATGTCGTGGATAGAATACAATAGTTTTGGTAATTGCGTCATGCTATACGATATGTCGAATTGCCATCATATTATGCTCTCTGCACAGGAGACCAATCACCGGTTCTTGTAGAAAGGTGTACTATTTAGATTGAAAAGGGTCTATATCAAAGAGGTACTAGAGGGTCTTTTTTTATTAGATAGCGACATAACCGTAGACGATTCTGAATCATTATTCTGATTTTATGTCTCTGAAAAAAGGTCGGCGGTATTTTAAATACCGCCGACCGATAAGTCCTGATGAAGTAATAAATGACCCGTACATTTAATTTTGTTATTCGTTTTCCACATTTGTTTTCATGTATATAGCTGAAGTCAGTTTTCTCGAGACGATTTCAAATAATAAGATCTGTAACATTCGCTACTTCTAAACAGAACGCACTTTTAACAGCTATTAACTGCTTTTTAACGAATTAAACAAACAAATCGTGTTTAGTCAGACCTTGAAAAGCACGGAGTGTAGATCCACGTGTAAATATCGTAGTGAAAAACATGAGTGCTCGCAATTCTACTACTTAACTCTTGTTGAGCGTGAACAACTGATGCGCAGAGTAAGGGCGAAGTAGGGAAAGCAAAAGAGAGAGAGAGAGATTTCGAATGTTAATGACAAAAAAGGGACCACCAGTAAATCTAGGTCAAGGCAAAAACAGAATGCACTTCTGAATGCCGTGTTTCGTTGTCGTCGTAATCCGCCGTTAGTGTCTTGCGGTGCTCTTTTCGTCTGTGAGACCCTTCCGGCCATGTGGTTCGCTTGGCAATGACGAAACACACCTAAACGCTGTTTGTGACAATACCAGTGGTAGTCGAATCGAGAATTAAAAACATGGAATGACATTAGACAATTTTTTAGTAATTAAGGTGGTAACATTGCCTATTCACATGAAGTAATCAAGCTCTTGGTGACGATGATTACCAACGTGTGTCCTCTAGTTGTCGTCTCATGGCTAAAACGAGGACGTTCAGATAAGATTGTGGCATTCTTTGGTTCACCCAACGGGCGGCCGTCGTTCACACGGACACGCTCGCATAAAGTATGTTAGTCTACCCCGGTGTGCCCCATGGACTGCCGAGAGGTAGTCACTCATTCATGGATCGGAAGGATAGAGAACAAGCAAGTCAAATAGAATACAGCTCTTTCATACTTTCATGCTAGTTAATGGCAGACGTCGCATCATGTCTGAACCCCAGGGAGCAGGGAGCCCCGCAGATAACACCGAAGTGCTGCTGGCTCCGCGGAGCTGACGAGCTAATAGAGACTCCTACTAAAAATGATCTGTACGCCACGTGCCCAATCATCTTGTTCAAATTAGATATATGGGCAGAGCAGTAAGAGTAAAAACCACCTGTCATGAAAATTGCATAAAGAAATGCAGTATGCATAGCCTATAGAGGAGCTTTCTGAACAAATTTTGTACGGTTACCGCTTTGAAATAAGATTTAATATCTGCAGCGATTAGGGATATCCAGTTTTCATGTTTCTTTTGCAAGGCTGACCAAATATTGTATGCAAGCCATGGTGGTTAACTTCTGATGACTGGCATTAATTCAATAGAAATGTGTGATAAATAAATGTTCATCATCGGTGCCTATTCTAGTTATTTCAAAATGCACTAAGAATAGTAATCTCATACATCATAAGAATTTTTAACTTCTCCTGAAGTTAGGTCTCCACTGTTTGATATAAAGTGTTTTACTCAGGAAGGATGGTCCATTCATCCTAGGTCAATTTGTC
>MNPL01029338.1:10464-20482 GCA_002081605.1 Tropilaelaps mercedesae | reverse complement strand
GCACCTACGTGTCTCCTCCAGTCGCAAGGCGCATACGAATGCACCAAGCCACCGAGCTCGACGAACCGTTCATATTGCCGCAGACCTGGCCGGCCAAAGTATCTTGAGACTATTCAACGGTCTCAGCCTGAATCTAGTTCGCATACGTTGTAACCGCAACTGTGTCGATTTAAGTGGCAGATCACAGTCACAGCGAGCGATTCGTCTCGTCTAGTAGGCGACAGATGGACCGGAATCTGTGGTTGGTCCGCAAGAGTACGCATTGTCTAGGCAGCTTCTTCATCTCTCGTTTTCTTTCCCGTCCGTATGCAGTAGACAAGGATCGAGTTCTACGTTCGCTTGATCGCGAGTGTCTTCACACGAGTCTGTGGCAAAGCCGCATTCAATGGCAACAACGAAACTCAGAGTTACTTTGAGGTAGAAACGACGTTATGCCAACTGAATCGTTCAAGTTCAGCCTTCTTTCTCCATGGGTAACTGAGGTACTCGACGCAAAGGATCCTCGCGAAGTTTTTTCGCCTCTGTGGCGACTATTTGTGGCTTCTTCAATGTTTCATTATGCCAGGATGTTCTTCGGTCAACTGGCAGAAGCTACATGAACAGAAGCTTTAAACGTAGCATCCGTCGTTACGAGACACGCAGCCATATACGATTCCCGCACTATTTCCCGAACTTCTGGTCGTCTATGGCCGAGCAACAGAATCGGCGCGAGAATCAAGCTCATGCTAAGACGCCCCATTTCAGCATGGATAAGTTAGCAAAACGAAAAACGGCAACGTTTGCAATGAAACAGCAACGTGGGCCGTTGCTGTTGCCGACGGGTCGTTGTGCAGGCACATTTATACGCAAGCTGTAGTTGTAACTAATTAAGCCATTTGCAATTGTGTTGCATAGCAATGCGTGGTTCTGTTCGACAACGGCCCGAGTTTAGTCGGATGGCAGAGCTTATTCGGCCATACTTGCGTCGTTTCTTCATGAATCTAACAACATATGTGATGTTTAGTACAGTTTCAATTTCGAGCGATACAGACTTCAGCAACTGTGTTCATCTAAAAATCGTCGGAACTTTTGCAATCTCGTTTCAGTTTGCTCATTTCAGTCTGAGCTTCAGTTTTTAGCCGTAAGTTTTTTTTTGCTGCAATTGGAAACATCGGCCTTCGCAATTAAGACGGCACCTCACGTCTTTCATCTGAACTGCGAGCATCACAGATATCTACCAGTGATGTGTAATCATGCGTCTACCTGCCTGTTTGACGACCCAGCAGACAACGAAATTGATGAGGAGAATAACACAGAAGTCTTTCATCCAGTCTTCTTTCGCGTGCAAGTTCCGCTGGAAGTTGTGGGCCGTCTTCAGCACCAGCATAAACGCCACGACCATCGGCACTAGCAAATTCATGGACACCAGCGAAATCTTGTAGACCATTTGATATTGCTCATCCATCGTGTACGGCTCGCAGATTTTCCCTGTTTCAGGCATTTTTCGTACACACAAGAAAAAACAGCAATCAGGGGCTAACCGCTAATCTTCTTGCCCTATTCGACATCCCGTTGGACCCCGTCAACTCGATTCGCCTCGGACGCGAGACAAACCCGATTACGCCACGCAACCATTGTGTTAAACGCTATCGATTACCGTGACACAGATTTTTTTCGACGCCCAGTTCCTACAAAGTAGCTATCGGTCGCCTACCCCAGGTGTCCTGGCTAATAGGAGCGTCGTAGAACAAACTCGTAGGTGAAACTCACTATAGAACGGGATGGTGATGCTGTTTAGCAGAAAGCTGAGGATCCAGACGGCCCAGATCGCCGAGGCTGCCCGAGGACGAAGAGTCCTTCGTCTGACGCCGCGTCGCCACGTGCTCCTGAAGAAGACTTCTACGCAGAGCAAGAACAACGAGTACCCCGTGGCACTCCAGGCCGCCTCCTCTACGGACACCGATACACTACACCACCAGCCGTACTCACGCATCACCGCTATGCCGACAGCCTCCACCATCGACACGAGTACCTGGACGAGGTCTGCACACATCAGACTCACGAGGAGCTTGATTATCGTGCGTCGTCGATACGGAAACAAACAGACAATCAAAGCGACGTCGAGCGCCACCACGAGCGCCCACAGGACGTAGATGGCGAATGCCGGAATGTCCATCGGGCCATGGAACGTGTCCAGACGCATCGCGAAGAGTTTGGCTGGAGCTGACCGGAGCGAAACCTGTTGTCAAGACGGCCCTCAAGGTGCTCACTACTAACCAGAGAGCTCCGTTTGTCCGGAGTTAGATCGTCGACTGGCGAACAACGACGCGGTATTTCGGCCAGCGTCTATGGCGAAGGTCCCATTGAAAAGCGGGTGCGTTCTTGTTCTCGAGACTTCACTCTTTCCAATTTACTGTTTACTCATCCGATACGGATGGACCGGGTTCAATGACGCACGCGTCGAACAGCGTCGGCGTGACGAGTCGGTGAGCGTTGCACCGACTCTAACAATTGCCGCTCGGCTGGCCTTCGTCACGTCGGCGCCAGCGCCGGTTGGCCGACGAGTGCTTCTTGATTGGCTGGCGTGCTCTGGAGCACGCTCCGAACGAGCAAACACCTCGGAGCTTGCATTGATGGGCCTCTTCATCCTTTTCATTTCACGAGATTCCCGAGTCATCTCGAATCGACGCCGTCTCCGCGATCGCCTATCGCCGCGATGACGTTCCGTAACGCCTGCATCCATTTTGGAGCATGGTCGCTCCGAACGCCGTGCCCAGTGGTCCGACCCCGCTACTCGTCAGCCACGTTCGTAACCAGCTAGCGGATCTCTACCGTCGTCACGCGGAGATACGACAGACAATCACGCCTGCGTGCCGGGTAAGAAAATTCGCTGGGCGGCCGGTCCCGAAACAACAGAAAATCGTAATGTCCATTTCGTCAGTCTTGGAAATAGCCGAGAGGAGGCGGAAGTCTCGCGCGCTATTTTGAGCACTTTCGATGGCATAGCTCCCTCGGGCCACCCCGGGGGCCACAGGACGAGTGAACCTCGGGGTTCTCCCTTTCCGCCTCCGTTCGGCCGGCGGGAGAACACATCATATTCCTCTGTTGCTGTGTTCGACATTGTTTCGTCCTTTTACGATCTTCGGTTTTGCTTCGTTGTTACATTACGCCGATGCTACTCCATTCTAGGATGCGTTCTATACCGCTGATAACAGAGAAGCGGCAGTATTATTATTGAGGCGCCCTGCTCGACGTCTAAAGGAAATTTATGGGTTAAGACGGGGACCTAAGAGTACGCTGGGCCATATAACTGACTGTCTGTCGTATGACCAATTGTCTATCAATGGCATGTAGGGAAAACGGTGTGGCAGTGACAATCGTGTAAGAACAAGCATGCACTGAATGCACACTTGAACTTGCTTGTCTCGCATATATATATATATATATATTTATATAGTCAAGGAAGCATGGTTGGCAAATGATTTTTTGGTGCTTCACCCGTTCCGTAATTCCGTCTACTTGATGGATGTGAATGAGTAACTCATCAAATGTTCTAAATAATCAGCCTCCAATAGGTGGGGGCCAAACCACTCCAGCAATAAACAACAGAAACCCCGTATGCATTGCGCTCTACTAAGCACCTGTTGCTCTCGCAGCGCTGTTGGTCGTTTTGGGCCAAAGATGTGTTTGTGTGTGTGTGTGTGTGTGTGTGTGTGTGTGTGTGTGTGTATGCATTGAAACGTGTACCATAATGGCTTTGCGTTTCGGTGTTTGCAGTTCGCAGCCGGACCGTTAAACATGCCTGCTGTTGAACGTAGACGTTACGCGTTGGAGGTGAAGAAGACTTTCCTCACGGTTGATTGATAGCGAAATGGCACAGGCTGTCGCCGAGGATGTCCTTTGAAAAGTTGACGTTAGCGCGGAAACGCGCGTTTTTCGTAGTATATGTCGAATTTCCGTGGCAGAGATACATCAGTCGTACGTATAGTCCTACGTATGGTTGTGCCAGGGACGATCTTCCCTGAAGCTCTCGTCGATTCGCATTGAATAGCACTCCTGGCGGGGAGAAATCCGCAAGCGACCGATGTGTACGCTTTTTTTAAAGCTATTAAAATTTAAGTACCTCTCGAGTAAGTTCGCCCTGTCGCGGGTTTTTTCGTTAGAGTTTGTTGGAAGAGACTTGTGAACCCTAGGCTGGCTAGCCGTCCTGCCTTGGGTTAGGCAGGCTAGGTCGGCTCGCCGATGGCTGGTAATATCCGACCGGTGTGACGGCCCGCCATATCCCGTTAATCACTTCCGACTCCTTCGGTTTAGTTTTGGACATTTTGTTTCTACAGGGTTCGCAGAAGGGCATTGTTCGTCGATGGGTGGGGCAAGCTCAAGAGACTTCTACAGTACCGCCATATCGATGAATGGAATGTGAAGTGTTGGATGTGCTGAGTTCGTTTGAAGTCTACGTCGAAAGCCCATACCGAACGAAAGAAGGCGCTACCGCCATGCATTTTGCTGCTAAGGGTGGTAGGGGGCGAGGTAATATATTTATGTAATTTTCCAAGATTGAACCACACGTTCCCATCGGCATCTGTGGCGCTGATCAGACGGTGGCGTACGGCCTTTGCGCTAGCCTGGCTTGTCGGTCCCAATAAATCTTTCTACAAGGTTACCGTAATTTTATAGTTAGGAAAGAAAATCCGGTTCACGACCCGGCTTTTCTTGACTCGTCTGTACTCCGGTCCCGTTTATAAGTGAATAAGAAAGAAAACGTCTGGATATCTAGCATAATCGCCAGTCGCATTGAAAATCCAGAGTGAGAAGATGCTGTCCGCGGAAACTGATGCATTCGCCACAGGGAAAAGCTCCACTGAAATCCTGGAATTTGCCCAACAAGCACGTGAAGACTTGTATATGAAAAAACGATAGATAAATTGATCTAGCCGTTCGTATTGCCAGCTGGTAGGTGACGTCCCAAACTAACCGGAAAAGATAGACCTTGAACGGATGTGTTATCCTCCGCCGGGCGGGATTACTTTGTTGTCATTACCTGATCCCTTGGAACAGTTTAGCAAAATAGCCATCATGCGCTATAACCTAGTAATAATGATAATATTATTATTGATTAATGATTATTCTTATCATTATCATCATAGCATTATGAGATATCACACACGAGTGCACGTTTCAAAGCTGGAGTCGTGAAATCATATTGTTGCATATACAGAAAGTACTAAATAAAGAGATTCAATACGATGGTTATATGAAAAAATTTAGTACATGGGTGCAGTTTAAATATACAAAATTCTTTTTAAATAGACATTATTCAGATATTTATCGATAGAGGTCTTGCTTTGTTTTTGTTACCGCAGTCCACGGGTTGGTCCAAATACTCGGCAGTTTCAGTAGATAGCACATGTAAACGTAAACTAAAAAAATGCCCACGTCTGCTCATACGTTACTCTCCGACTGGTCGGCGTGTTTCTCTTTCTTCCACAATGTTTTCACTAAACGACGCATTCAGAATCCTCATGACGACTTCACTCCGAGTTCACTCGACCAGCGCCTCGACACACGAATCAATAGACATCCACCATTCACCCATCTGTTTTTGGGCATCTCTCCAAAAAGTCGACCCTCAACGTCTCGGAAGGCGGTGACTTTCAATTGCCCCTTTGCTCGTCCGGGTCAAAAGCGACGTATTGATTTTTCCAGCGCAACAGAACATTGGCTCTGCTCTTTGTCCCCCCTCCTGTTGTCGTCCTCAAATAAATCCGTCCCACAAATACGAGTCCACGTGACACAAGAAGGTCAAGGCGAACAGAAAACAACTCCGCAGTCCGCTCGGTAGAAAGGGACTCCGTCTTCCGATTCGCTCTCACATAGGAGCTACTCGGCTAATCTCTTTTCGCCTTTGACGTTTCGTGAAGGAGTCCAATACATCATCCCTTAGTGCTTATGGACGCAATGGTCATGCTCGTACGAGCTGTCAACGTGTGTAGGTCCGATGCGGTAGTGGGCAGGCGTAATCTCTTGCTGAAGATCAAGAACAACGAACATGCAATGAATAAGCAAACAAACACACGAAGAACAAACACGATTAGTGTACTTGCGTACACGCGTGTGTGTACATGCATACTTGATGTGACACCTGCGAAAACGGGCCATTTTTCAAATATATTCCTGTCCTGAAAGTTGCCTTCATCGAGTGACCCCTGACAACTGCGACGTTGTCAGAGTTGCGGCGCACGGAGCAGTCGACGATCTCAACGAACACGAATTAATTAACGAATCGATAATCAACGAATTACCTTATAGATCTTTTTTTCGACGATGGTACGGTCATCTGGGTGATGGTGTTGATGGTCGACTTGGTGGTAGCTCGTGGGCACCTGCGAACACGAATAGAAAACGACTACTGATTGGATTTTGACGCACATGTTGACGCGAGATCGACGTGCAACATAGGCCGACTATTGGCCTATGTTTGGTCTTATTGCCTGCAACGTTGAGAGGGAACCTTGCCGAGCTTCCACGATAGCTGACTAAGGGCGGTATCCGATGTTAATAACAAAGGCCACCTTTCAACTAGAAGATGCGTCTAGTACGGGATTTCGCTTTCCTATTTCTCTCTCCTTTCCTATTTCCTACTCTCGGACAGGCTTAAAGGTATCGATCGGATGTGATCAGTACGCGTGGAACACTGCCAGATTCGTCTACAGCATTGCAATTGGTTCAGATTTATGCAGCTGGGCCCACAGTCGGCGTACGGAAATGTTTTCATCTTAAAACATAAAAATATAGGTGTGCAGTTGGCAAATCTTCCTCTTGCGAACGTAGCTTCGCTATACGGCGTCTGCGCGTAATGTATGTCCGTGTTTATACCTCATAGGTCCTCGTATACGTGGGTACCCTCTCGACGTGCGTATGCAGCCGCTGATGCACGACGGGATCGCTCACATAGCGGACGTACTTCGGCGACCGATAGATGTACTCATCGTAGCCGTGGTAGTGGTACCTAACGCAACAAATAGCCAACAAAAAATTATTCACCTTTCGTGTGCTAATCAATGAAATCCGCAAAGCTTCATGCGATAGGTGCGTATCTTTGATGAGGAGAAATCGCCAATCGTCAATAACTCTCTATTTGTTCGCTCTATGGAAGGAGTTTGGTTGCATTGTCCTTACAATCGATTTCAACAAACATCATCCGGGGCTGTACTTTGGAATTCACGTATATATCTGGAGCCTAATTTTCTTCGCATTTCTAGCAACCCTAATGAAGACAATTTTCATTCAACTGTGTGTGCACAAACTATTCGCCACACCTTGCAACTTAATCTGTTTTCATCGTTAGCTCACTAATTATCGCGTGAACGAATTCCACCGAGCTGAACAACGGCAGGGAAAGAGAGACAGAAAGGAGATGTATGTATTACTTTCCAGGATGCCAGTGAGGAATTCCCCGATGATCGAAGTGGTAGTAACCTCCCTCGCGGTACGGATTGTGCACGTGATCCAACGACGCCACTGTAACCGCCTGTTGACAGAGTTGGACCAAACATTTAATGGAGCGCAATGCGTTTCGGAATGGGGTTGTTGGACGGTCGGTGTGGCTGTGCTAACTCAGAAATTGTTGCGGTGTTCTTAGGTAGCTACTTGTAGCACAGTGTATCGTGGAGTTTGATTTGACAGAAATGAATATCATAATGAACGATCATGATGCCACCCACAGCTCAAATGTGTTTCCACTATGGTACAAAAGACTCGCCAATTGCAAAAGTATGTGTCAGAGGCGTTCCAGCTGTATCGAAATACTCTGCTATCTAAACACTTCTGCCAATATAAGTGCATTATGTATTCTGTTGCTCGCCCACGTTTTCACTGGTTGATCGTCTTCGCATTCGAAGCTCCGGCAGAAGTAGCACCTCAAGCACGTTGATAACAGAAATTGTGTGTTTGATTGGTATTTTGCATATATACTGCGGTTGTCTTGTCTTTATTTCTAAAAGACGATTTCTACGTAGGAGGGCTAGATCATCTGATCATCTGTAGTCGGTTAAAAATTTTAACTTTGGCAATTCCTCCGTTTTCACTAGTCACAGACATAGTCCGACCTCTCTCGCTCGAAATGATGGCGTCAAATTAAGTACAAAGTGGCCGAAGCCAGCATGGTTCGGCCACTTTATCTGTTACCGACTGTGATCGGAGCGCCTGAGGGCCTACAACAATTCAGGACATTTAGCCACTCGCCATGCCTGACCCCGTTTGCCAGCTGTGACACACACACGGCAATCCGTCGGCCGTCCGTTCTTCGTGGCTTTTCTTAGCGGTAAAAATTCGTATTCGAGATTTATGCCGCCAAACTCCCTGTACAAAGGCGATTCGCCCATCTGCATGGTAAATAAACGGAAATTCTTCAGTAGTTCGATTCAGAGTTTCGGTTGATAAAAGGAGTTTCATCGTTTCCCTCGTGTCGACGTTTCGGGGTGGTTCATTCGTGCCGGTGGGCGGTGCGTGTAACTGGTGCGTGATGCTCTTCATCTAATGAAAACAAACTGAAGGAGGCCTAGTCAGACTAAGTGAACTCTTCATCCATCTGGGACGAGGTAATCGGGCATTACGCACGGTAGGCCGCAACGTGACGCACGCGCTTGGTGATATGGGCGGCGGTTGTCCCAGTAGACACGTAGCGTTAAGTAAGCTCGAGGCTGAGAGATTTTAACGACTCAAAGCGTTGATGGTAGAAAGCGAGAAAGAGGGAGAACAGAGAGAAAAAGGATAGAAAGCTGTAATAAACTCGACGAATACGCCTGGTCTTCTTGCGGCTTTGTGAGGTCCCTGTGAATTCACGCAGGCTGGATTTATTTGTGACTGAGAGTATGGCGTCATGGTTTGCGGTGAAACGACTGTACAATGTTGGTAAACTTAGCTGGCATCAAGAACGAGCGTTAAATAATCTTTCGTCATTTTGTCTACCTTATACCCCATGACAATGTTCGATTAGCTATACGCCACGCCGTGCCAAAATTGGTTTGGTCTGTTGTGCAGCTTTTTCTCGTTAGGGTAGAACAATCAATGCTAAGGACGAACGCACAGCTAAAATAAAAACGCCATCGAGCAAATTGTAAACAACTGAGTTACTGTGCTAAACTAAGCTATCAAAAAATAGGCCAAGAACCTTGTCGAAATTGCCCCTGATAGAAATTTCATTTCGACATAGTTGACCCCAGAAGAGCAGACTATTGATTTCCGGCACATTGCATGTTCGACCACTAGAAGAAAATTTCACGCGATCACAACATCAAAAACTAATAGGCCAAAAATAGAAACCTTTTGTCAGCAAAGCGGAACATTCACAGTTCATGGGTGGTTCTGTTCTGGCCACGAAGAAGACACCGGCTGATCGTTACGTCACCAGCTATCCATCCCGAGCATTCACGTGATCAAAGGACTTACTCCTGTAGAAACATATAAAGAAAGTCGACGAACGACAGCCACAGTCTCCTCAGGAGTGGGAAGTGTATGAGAAGGCGTTAAGCACGTATATCGAACAGATAACACCGTCCGTATATATCCGGCGACTACGGCGTCGACGAGTGCTTCTGTTGACCTCTGTGCTTGAGCAGAGTTCGCCCGCAAGATTCTGGGTGACTCAGCACGCGTTCATTGCCTATCGTCGCTGACTTTTTTTTGGATCAAACCAATCCTTTTCTTAGTGGGGCCGAATACAATGGTTAATTGCCCTGTGACCTGCGCTGTTGGCGGTGGAGGTGTAGAACCTCCTTTTTCTTCTCTACATACGGCCACAATGGGCGAGCTGTACGTGGGAACGTGTGCCACAGCCCTAGCGTACTAGGACTAATGAACGAATGAATAGAAAAGGGCCGTGAAGAGTATGTAGCTCGGAAAAGGGGGAGCAGAAGGGGGAGGAAGAAGAGAAACAAAACTGACAGCGAGGGACTCACGAATACGCTGACACCCTTCAGCTCGCCAGACTGACTCCTATATATCCGCGTTCAATCCTTTGTCCGGCCGAGGTAAGGGG
>MNPL01029337.1:10622-30070 GCA_002081605.1 Tropilaelaps mercedesae | reverse complement strand
TCGAACCCGTGCACCTACGTGTCCTGTCCAGTCGCAAGGCGCATACGAATGCACCAAGCCACCGAACTCGACATGTGACCTAGCACAGTAGATTAGTCTTAATATTGCCGATTGGCTTGTCTTGGCATCTAGTTACCATACCACTTAGTAGAGAGGCATATCACCGATCCTTTATCGACAAATGCTTGTTTGCTAAGAGCAGGCTTGCCGGATAAACTGCTGTCCAGCGCTACTCTGCTCGCAGTTCGACATGATCAATGGTCAATGTTTAATCATTGAATCGGTACAGTCATACGAAGCAATAAACTCAAATATACAGCATTCGACAATTCAACACAAACATTAATAGATCTGAAATTTTCCGTTCAATGTTGTGCGTAGGGAAGCTTCTCGTACTCAATTTTTAAATGGTTGGGGCTAAACAATGCTAGTACTGTATAAAAGGTTGAATGGATAAAGGCTTTTACGCGTCTTTAATATTAACTGAAAAGTAATAGATCAAACCCTATGTACGTAAATCTAAGTGTAATCGCCTGTTATGAAAATTTCATTGGAAATAATGTTATTGCCAGAATATGACAAAATAAAAGAGTAGCATTATCTCGTTATCTCTTCTGAAGAATGCAAAACTTGCATTGAAGAAGGCAAAATAAATTGATATAGAGATCTTGGTGGTTTTATGCTGAAACCGTCACTCATTAACACTCAAATAAAATTTCTGATAAGTCAACGAGTACGAGATACCTTTACAAAAAATTAGGTCTGCGATACCCAATCATGAATAATAATTATGAATCGGTTCAGCTAAAGATTTTAGGCTCTGACTTCAGGTCAGGTACATTCTGGATTAACACCGATAAGCACTCGTTCGTATATTTAATTAACCAAGCAAAGTATTATGCCACTGCAAATATGTAAAACGGACGCGCAGAATCATCATCATTTATTAAATACCCTTATCGCGTAGTAAAATAAATACATAAACCAAAGCTCGTGAGGCGAACTGATAACGTTCTTGGCAGTAAAATACTAATAGGCAATTTTGGCTTATGTTCATTCCTCTGGGCAGACATACACCTTGGGAACTGTTAGCGTTTAAATAAGTTTATCAACATCATTTGTTCTGTATTCATGCTTAGCGTCTTTATAGACGGGCGACTTAAAGAAGTGTGATCAACACTGCTGTAGTTGCCTGCGTTCAGTAAATCTCCCTGCAGCTTCTAGGGTTTACTATAGACAAACAGCAAGCTCATACGCATAAGCAAGATACCATTTTTTTGTTATATGAAGTGCGTTAACTGTTCAGCCATTTAAGCTAACCCGCATTTATCTATTTTGAACATTATCCAGACAAAAAAGCGTTTGGCAGATGCTAAATCTAATTTATTTGTTATCTTCAAAGGGTGGAAAATTCCAAAGCTCACTTGCGAATCACTGCGTGTCTGGTTGCCAAAGCATACGTTAGAGCAAGTTAGCATTGCCATTTCGGCTTCGCTATCAACGTCAATCAAAGCGCGTCTACAAACGTAATGACAGTTTACAATCGTTTCGTTAATAGTCGCTTTTCGTCTTGTCGTGGCAATGTCACCGCAACGTCCTACAGCCGGAAAGGAGTTTAAATAGAGATAAACTACGACGGCTTTTTTTTTTTATCAATCTAAGATTTCGACCCTAGTTAGGGTTTTGTCTACAGAGCCTTTTTCTCTAGCTTCAACAGTCCAAAAAAATGTCGATAGCGGAGTGCCAAATTTTTTGTCCTATGGTTCATCTTGCATTAATTTCGTTTTTTATCCAGGGTAGCGTTTCATAGGTCTTTGGCCTCGGCGGCTGGGCTCATAGGTGGAAGAAAAACCGTGAGCTGAAGGCACGTGGGCTGTTCACTCAATTCGCCCAACGAAGAAAGTCCTGTATCTCTTTTCCCTCTCCCACCTCTCTCTCTTTCTGAAGCTTGCAAGCAAAACACGCCCATCTACGAGCTGGAAGACGGGTCGTTGAAGTTACGTTCTGTACGATTAGTTCTATACCCACAGAGAGCTTGAGAGCTACCCACTAAGGTCATTTACCTTGTAGACCATAAACTCTGGCAATCTGTTCCTTGTCGGAAGTAAAATGTTTCTTCTCCTTTGTGTCGTCAAACCTCTTTCTTTCCACTTTTGTTAACGATTTTCGTCCTAATATTCACACTATAAATTGTGACGATCGTTTCAACTAGATCGAAGCGTCGAAGCAATTTGAACAACGTAATAACACTTAAATTACGAAAGACCTTATGGCGGATGAACTAACGCCTACCGGTCGAAGACTGTCTATGGAGGTATTCTAAATTCCAGTTGACGCCCTATCTAATCCACTTCTTTGCGATTGAACAATTCTGTAACGTATCGTTCGTGACAATACGGATTCTGGGACACGATTTTATTTTACCTTTCGGGTTCATCATAACAGCCTACTATATGAGATGTTCAACTGGTTTATAACCAGGTATCATCGTACATTTTCCGGGTGTAAAATGGAGCTACAGTAAATTCATTTCGCAAAAAGTGTCTTTGTGGTGGCACTTAGCCGAGAGGGGTAGCTGTGCAGAAATGCCGTTATTAAAGACTGTATTCGCTCTTAAATAAGCAGTGACTATCATTCCTTACGAAGGTGTGTTACGCCCGTGGAGTACCTCGAAGGGTGACTGCTTGATTGGGACTGCCCTTTAATAAGGTTTATTTTCTCCAGTCACTACCGATCGTCGCAATAAATCGTGCCAGCGTTGCTTGACCTTCAAAGTTTCAGGGCTTTTTATAAGGAGATATTCGTACAGATGTAGCCGTAGAAGCAAAATAGACGGCCAGAATGAGCCATTAGAAGATGACCGTGTTGAGGGGACTTAACGTTGTTGACACTCGTCGACGAGCAGGTTATAGGGTCTTCAGTGGGACGCGTTGGTGTCTGTGGCACTGCCAAGGAATGAAGATCTTTTTGTGCAACAGTGGCAAAATGAAGTACGTTTTCCCTGTGTACCTTCTTCCGGCGTTCTATTACCTTTTTTTGCTGCTCTCATTAGTCCTGCAGCTTGGCATTAGATTCCATGTTTTGGAAGAATAGCAAAGGTGTATTACGGATCATCTTTTGGTTTGTTTCATCTTGTCGGTGATATCTGCGTTAAGCCAAATGTCGAAGAACACATACCGTAGAGATAACACATGGCCAACTGTTTTCGTTTTTATGGTTCTGCTCGCTCGCCCCTCCTGCCTTATCGTCTGTTTTAAACAGTTTCCCTCCTTTTTTGGCTCCCGATTTCTACAAGGGGATACAGTTAAGAGCAACGTCGAATTAATCGTCCCTGTCTGCTCCGGCCATCCTCCTTCCGAAATACATGTTCGCCTATAAGCCGAGTTCCATTCCGCAGGTGCTCCGCACGGAGCCACACACTCACCCACACGTGACAGTAGATACGGGTGAAACACGCCATCGTTCATGAGATAATTTCACAAATCGGTTTTGTTTCCTGTCTCATAGACCTTGCTTTGTATTATCATACTCCACCAGGTTTTCGGGTTGACACGTTACACAAACGTGTTGTAGTTGAGAAGAACGCGGGGAGAACACAGTAATCGGACAACCGAGTTCTGGTCCTCAAACGTATAAAAAAACAACCTATATTGTTGGACGCAGTTAATTCAGGGATAACGCTCGCTTACGTGTATTGCCGGTATGAAGAAGCATTTCGCAACCTGTTAAACGTCCAACCGGTTTTTAGACTTTCGTAAGCAAACCTTTATATACTTGGAGGTAACACAACGGTGATCGGGGTAAAGCTTATACGCGTTCCGTGGCTCGCATATGGATCTTCCGCGGTAACGCTGTTTAACCTCAAGGAAAGCTTATATTAGAACAATCAGAATCGGGTTCTGATTGCTCTTGGTTCTGGTTGATGGCTCCTAGCATCAACCAGATAGGAAGTTTGTTAGACATCAGGAACCGCCGACCGGACAAATTATGACAGACACGACAAGCTGCGTAAACTCCAAAAACAAAAAAATGCAGGTTGATTGCGTAATAATAAAAGTATCGTGCCACCACGTTTGACCTCAACCACAAAAATTCACTTATTAATGGCAACACTTGTTCCAAGCCAGTTCACTCAATAACTCACTTCTGGATGATTCGATTGGTGTAAAGACGCACGCAGAGATACTTCGCCCGTGCATCGAGCCGTCTGCCTCGCAATGCTTTCCCTTGTCCGCTCTGATTTAGTACCAACGTCGATCAAACGAAAATGTTTATCTTTTCAATAGAGGTCTCAACCAGTCTAGCCTAGAAGCTCTGCAAGCAGTCCTTCGTGGGGCGTACCGATGCAAATAGCGACCGTATGTATGCGGCACGTTATGGCGGAATTTCCGTTGCCGCAACACTTCGAACTCGTATCAGCAGGGCTGCAAAGATGTTCATCGAAAATAAGGCAAGATCCCCTAAGATGGCCAACACAGGAAACATTCCCGAAAGGAAGTGTATTACCGGCGGCGGGAACTATCACTGGCTACTTGCACAGGAAATCTCGCACTCGCGTTTCACTAAACTTAAATGAGGGACTGGGGTCAACGTGGGTACAAAAATGTTTAGGTTTTCACCTACAGCATGCTCGAATTAACACAAAGCATCAGCGCCGAAATATTAATTGCACACATACGACTACTTCTGCTACGGCTTCTGAACGGACAAAGTGTCATAACGAATAACTCCCGACCAGTCAAGAGACTCATTAGTTAATTGAAATCTTATCCTATGCGTAAAACGTGTGTTACCAATGTTAACCTTCTGAAGATGTTAAAATGTTAACTCTTATGATATTACCCTTTTCAGATTGTTGTCGTGCTTTTCGGTGTCATTTGGCGGTGTTGCCAAAATCAGTTGCTGATATACCATGCTGATTAACGGTGGTTACAGTTATCGTTAGTTTGTTCGGTCAATACGGTACTCGTCAGACCAGCTTAATGGCAGTGCGGAAGTTTATCTAGTAGTAAAATACGTTGCCTTCGTTCGAATCCCATTAGATAGTGGCGCCTCGTCGCCAGCTTAGGTGGTCCAATATTGGGTACCCGTTATAACTAAGGTTTTCATTACTCGGCTCTATCGGTAAAAAATCCCGTGTTCATGATGGGTCCGCATCGGTCGCTGGACCCGATGTCTCTCACTGCAACATTAGCTTTACCATGCCTCAGGGTAAAGCTATCTCATTGAATCCTATGGGCCATACAGCCCAAATTGCTATCCCTCCAATCGATTCGGAAGATCCTAAAAACCCAGCTAATGAATACGTACAATTTGGTGACGTTGCACGGTACACCGTTGAGATGTGGCAATGCGTCAATACAGTGAAAATGAACGTAACGTTGGTCCTGTCTGTTTTGTACACATCCCTTGTAGAAGTTCCTCGTAGGCACCCGATCATCGGGCAGCCGACGTGCCGGCTCATAGCGCACTTCTGTCTTTCGGGGTGTATCTCCGCCGAGCGCCTCCACGACACCGCGGAAGTCCTCGGGGCTGATATCCAACGGCAGCGGTGCTACTACGAGCGTCATGCATATCATCGCCGACATCGTGACCGCCACGAGGTACATCGCGCCTGCGTTTGGCTCCAGTCGCGAGCCCACTCTCGAACAGTTCCACCACGAACGGTGCGGGTGGTCACATGATTTCCGTCTTGGTTCAAGCAAATGGCGCCGTTCCCCAGTCACCTCAAGTGATAATTCTCTTCTATCCGTTGCGGACCAACTCCCCGAATCGCGGCTCATCGACAGAGCCACCGAAACGGCGGTGGACTAAAGAGTAAACAGAGGCTGTAGTAACGAAAATGGATGGCTTAATCGACTAGCTGCGGATGGTACGGCTGTTGATACGCGTACCGTAATTAGCCACGGTTTTCTCACCAAAGCAGGCCAAATCAAGTCCTTCATAGACACACATCCGCACATGAACGTCGCACATCTACAGGTGCGTAACACACAAACGCTCTAAAATTTATCTTTTCCGCTGTCGTCGGACAGTTTGGCTGTAACTGGACTTATTTTTCCTTTTTCGAATCAACTCGAAACAAAAACTTGTCTAATTATCCGTTGATGATAGGGGCAGGTCTGCTCAAAGTCTTCAAACAAGCTCCCACACCTTCAACCATCGAGCATTCACGTCATTATATGACTATTTCCCTCTCTGCCTTGTTTCTTGTTCATGTTCGGAGAACCTCCACAAAGATGCATTGCTCGAGTGCTCGCGTGCACGTATATTCTGTCGGCCGTTCGGCGTGCCGGGGGCTGTTATGCTGGCGTGTTTTTCGGAGCACATGGTCTTCGGCTCATACAATCGTTGCCCCTCCTCTGTGGAGAGGGTAGTTAGAGAGGGCAATTTTGGAGGAAGGATATCTGTCTGCCAAGGATGTCTACCTGGCTCGTTCAACTTAACTCCTTGAAACTCTTTTTTTGTGTAGAAAATAAATCGGCTTCATAGGGCGGACATCACGGGGTTTACGTATGAGCCATATAGTTGGACTACCGTAAAGCAGTACTAGCAGCGGGCTACTTCGTTATTGCGCGCCATCTTTAAATTCCGAAAACACCTTGAAGCCAGCATATGGTAAACGTCATAGTTATATGACGCTGTATATGTCCGCTTTTGTATGGTGCGTATGGCGAATGATATTACGCATGCGCATTGACATGGTACGAAATAATGAAGGGTTAATATGATGCCGGAAAGCGGGACGGATGGAACAAAGCTAGCTGGCTATATTTAATAATTGAACGTTCACGACAGCTTGTTGCATGCCTCGTCCATCGAAAACACGAGAGAAAAACAGCTGACGTAGTGCACCAGCCAGTCAAATCGGAAATTCGCAAAAAACGGCTGGTCACAAGGTCATGCTCATTCAAGAAGACCTTGAACAAACCGTGTAATAACCATATATCATATAGAGGTATACCTCTATTAAAAAAAACGATCAAGTACGAAGGGTGCAGCGAGATTTTGAATAACCTTTGTTCGTCCAATGCTTCTACCGCCAAATGGAGAAAAAAACGTAGCTATGGAATCGGTCTAACAAGGTGCTAAAAAAATAAAGTTCTGCTAGCTTTATGAAGCTAAGCACAGCAATCAGGAATGTTACCTTCTAGGGAACTTTGTCGAAGCCGATGTATTAAGCCTATAAATTCGAGACAAACATCTTTTTTAACATTTCTTTCAAATAAGTTTGGTTGTTCTAGGTTAATAGCTTCTAACGGAAAGCTAATCGGGAAGAGCTCTATAGTCAGGCTTACATACGTAAAACTGTGAGAAACTCCGACGCCGATATGCCACATAGGCAACGATATTGGGTATGGGTATGAAATTTATGAACTTCCTCTTTTTCGACTGTCCCTGATCTGGTCCATGGCATCAGCATGTTTCCGGCCGCAGCTTGACGCTTAGGTTATCACGTTAGCTGAATTAGGGGGTACAAAGTCAAGGAAAGGTCGACCTCAAGGTATGCATCAAATTGAGTGGAATCTGAAAATGCATTACTCCATGTGGAAAAGCCGCACTTGACCTTATCGCTAAGCGCTGATATTATCGATATTGTTATTACGTACTAACACCAAAATACATGCATTTCTTTTCATTCCTAGGAGCGTAGGTGCCACAACATAACATCACGGGGCCGCCGGAGTCATGCAATTCACCGTAATGGCACTTGGAAAAAACAGTTTTTGAAAAATCATTGCGCCTTCAATTGCAGAATACTTACCGACGTCATATGGGCTAGCTTTTTAGATACACAGATCTGAGTAACTCTTTTTTTTCGCTTAAATCCGTCAGCATAAACGAAATCCCCTTTCAGTTCAGTTTGCTTTGTTTTAATTTCGTTTTTCGATATGAGTATCAAGAGATACGAATACTGGAAGTACTAAATACTAGTTCCGGCCTCTTTACTCTTCTAGCTCCGTATTTCAAATAAAAATTTGTACAAGGGATATGTATGTGTGAATGCACATATACTGTATCGATATAAACAGATTAGTCTGAAATTCCAAATAGCTCTTGAATTATTGAAGCACATTTTGAATATCCAATAAAAGACTAAAAAAAGAGCCAAGCAATAGAAATGAACAAGTGAGATGAAATTCAATAGAGTAAGGTGTAAAAAAATAAGGGGTCTAGTGGTTTACTTATAAACACAATAAGTATTGTTGAAATCGAATGCGCGCTGAGAAAGAAGTAATCATAACAGAATCAATGCGACAAAACGGCTGTGAATCCGTTTTAATAGTAAGCTACTACTAGTCGAGAAATAAATAAAGCCAAAATCAAAGAAAGCCGGTTGTGTGGCGGCGCCCCCTACGTACAGATTGCCTGGTAAGCTTTGCTTAATTTTGATTTATATTGATTTTATTTAGATATAGTTTGTATTTGTATCGCGCTGATAATTATATATGCTTAAGGTGACGACTGCCGGCAACTTTCGATGCCTATGTATGATGGTGTGCTGTCGGGTTAGCTTGGTGAGACCAAAATCAAGATTTTTAATTTCGTCCTTGATACCCATGTTAACATAGTATAACGCTTCTAAGTAATCGTACACAGTTTTTCAACCGGATTAACTAGGTAACTGGTTTTTCAATTATTTGAATAGTTGTTATAGAAATCACGTTGTCCTTCCGCACCCGGCGCTGGGAACAGAGATCTTGTATATACAATATTGAAAGCGAGAAGGGCTATGCAAACTTCTGTATACGTACACATTCTACGATATCTGCTACATTGTTATGCGGAATTTCCTATCAATAGCCGAATCTCATTGTATGTGCTGTATTTTCGCGGTTTAAGCTTTATACGTTTAGGTTCACAACGTTCTCTGTATAAGCTATTACAAATTCGGTTTTAAAGTATCGCATTTCGAAATCTGTTCTTTCGGAATGATCCGATCCACTTTGGCGCTACTTGACATTGTTGGAGAACCACTCAGGAACTAGTACTGCTATTCAGAAACATCTGCTACATAATATACAGAAAGTAATGCGTTTGAATGGAAATAAGGCGTATATAAATTTAGTCTCAGATAACAACGGCCTTTCACCTCAAAAAAGGTCGAATATTTGGCTTACTACGATGTTCACGTTGGCCTCGAGGTTTCTTTTTAGCTCTCTCTCTCTCTCTCTCTCTCTCTCTCTCTCGCTCTCTTACTTCAGGACAAGAGGACAGGTGAAAAGTTTGCCACTAAGCTATTACATTTCTTTATGTATATCTGTACATGTGAGTTACTTCCCACCTCGCGCAAGCCCGAGACCCGCTCGTGTGCGTGGGACGGTTTCGCAGATCCACAAGGTTACCCGTGACCACGCCCACTTATCAATTCCTTTCCCGGCGTCGTCTGATTTGTTCTCCATCTGATTTTTTTTCATTTGATTGCTGATATTTCAATGCTTCTGTTGTTCTAGACCTGTCTAGGGTAGCTGAACGCAATTACCCAATGAAGGCTGTTTGAGCTAGCCGTGTTTGTGTTTGTGTGTGTGTGGTTCCATTTGGACCCGGAAACGAGGTTAGTGACCTCCTGATTACCTCTACGAGTTGCTGGTTCGTTCAATGAAATTCAAAAGGACGTAGGCACGGGATTCGTAATGCCTCGAAACATCATACGGAATTGAGTGAAACTCTGTGTTGCTTGATCGGCCAAGACCCTTGCACTGACTGACGCTCTGACGGTTCTGACGGTTAGCAATTGATCGTGAGAAAGACATCAGATTCTGAAATAACAGCAGCGGATGAAAAATTTCGCAGGCGAAAATCTCCGCTCTCCGCATCCGTACTCTTTTGACTGAAAAAAAATTTTTCCGAAGGCAGACGAAAGTTATGCGCTACCTAGGCTGTACCGTCCTACCTAGTCACCTAGTCAACCTCAGAGCAGTCTCCGTTCCATCATGGAGCGAATAGGCCGGATGAAAGACAATGTCGATTTCTTAATTGGCAGCCAAACGTCTTTTTTATCAGTTTTCTGCTGAGGCCTTGGCTGGTGACCCTCAAGCGCTTGACCTCACCTGCTTAGAAACAAAATGAAGGACGTGACGCGAAAGAGAATTAATAGCAACGCCCTGCGCCATTGCTATCAAATTGTCCGCTGAAGTCAGTAAAACATTGGGAGGAAATGCGGTGTCTAATATAACAGCGAACAATAGAAACGGCTGGGGTTGGATAGGAGGAGATAACAAAATGAGCTTCACCGACAAAAAATACACGCCTAAACTTATTGTATGTTTTGCGAAGTCAACGATGCGGTCGAGAACTTGCGCCCAAAATATTTCCTAACAGGTTGGGTCGCTGAGATAAAGAATCGCCAAAATTATTTGTGATGCAGTTCCAGAAGCCTTGTCGAGCCGAAATGATATAGTGTGCTCATGTGTATTTACGACAGTGAAGTACTTGCTGAAGACTGGCCAGTTTTCATTGGGGCCTAGTCCTTAAGCAAAGGCATCGCTCTCAATATTCGCCGTAGGACGAGCACGAAGCATTTTGTTATTGGTCCACATAACGTACTCGCCATCGTTGTTATTTCACTGATATCCTTAATTGATTGTATTGTTTTTTCTGATATTTTACTAACACTAAAATAAAATATATGTATGAGTTAACTTTCATAAAGAGAAAACTAATGACGCTCCAATAGTCTAGACGTACGCGCAACACGGACGTTACTTGATTATAGTTGAGAGAACGCATATCGTGGCGAGTGACTTATATCACCGAAAGAGTTTGTTTTGCTAACTACTTTCCTAACAGCTGAGCTGATGGGACTTATGTTGTTCCCGACTCTTCTTCTTCAGCCGCGGATAAAAGGTATCTAGGTCTAATTTTCTTTTTAGGTTCAGTTTATTTACATGTTATGTCTGGCGAATGGTTCGTCATGTCTCGCACGTCGTTTCATTTCAATTAACTACTTTTACCTTAGATGCTTAAACTAATGCAAATATTTAACACAATACAAGTCGAAAGTCGCATGTGAGACTGAGATTCACTAACAAAGACTTTTCAGGTTCAACCATCAGGCAACGTTTAGCGCCCACGGTGTCGCGTTCGCATAGCTTCATAATATGGGCCTTGTAAACGTGCAAGCACAAAAGTAGAACCGGTAGAATTTAATAATTTGGCACTCATGTGATGTTAATCAGTTAAGTTTGACTGAAATATTATGCCCATATGAAATATGATAGCCTATAAAAGACGTATGTAGTTGATCTGCAGATGACTCTACTCGACATCACGTAACAATAAGTGTAATAAAGGCAAATTGTGTTAATCGACTTTCCGATACACACCGAGACAACAGCCCATCAGTAGTTTGAACGCGGTGAATCATGCATAGGCGGACCACGCCTGTCGCCAACATCTGAAGGCTCGTGCGCCTGAACGTACAAAACGGACTACCAAAATGAATAATACGCGACAAACCGAGCTACGATTGTAACATTGCTTCAAATGAACCTAAGGTATAGGACCGACCGCTTACGATAATCTTGGCCGTATACGATGTTAAACCGTCTCAGTGGTCTACAGTTTAGTCTGGCCATTTGTCAATATGTATTTTGCAAGGGTTTTACCTGTACAATCTCTGGCTATCCTGCAATTTGTCACCATTTAAACAGATACCTACAATCGATGGAAAAACTGAACAAAAATTAATGATTTTCGCCGACGTCTCCAAATATATTACAGGCTTTGAGCATCAAACAAAGCTATACGAAACGCATACATTAGGTTGGAAAAAAGGAATTGCAAAGTTTGCCTAGTGCCGTCTGCCGAGTCTAAAAAACTGAAAGCCACGCCTAGAAAGCTTTGGACTCTGCTCTTTTCAGATATTGGACAATGAATATTACTTTGATTTAATAAAATTGGTTCACCCATTCATTTTGTGGAAATATCTTCTTGACGAAATGTTGTACCTATTTTCTTTTTAACATTCGAGGTGACCAATTATTACCATGCAACAGACAGGAAACGAGGTATGCACTGAGTGGCCTCATACTTTTAATGTGGGAAGTAGAGCACATTTTCGATAGAAGGTTGCGGAACTAGCGGGTAGTGCAGCTAGTTGAACCAGTGTTACAATGATGTTTGTGATGTGCATACATTTATTACAAGTTTGTCATATCCATATAATATAACCGGATTTCGGTAGGCGCAACGAAAGCTACTTTCTCTCAAATCAGGTGTCTTCGACAAACCTCTTAATTAAGCTCTAACTGGGGCTTAAAAATTCGATGTCGCGATTTTAATGCGTGCGTCCTGCGAGTTTTGCTCACTTTATGCGTCGTTCTCACGGATTTCTCCTAGTTGTGGGCTAGAACGGCCCTGCCGCCCTAGCCCAGAGCTAGGCTCTGCCCGGGAAACTATTTTTAATTCTGCCGCTCCGCAGCAGTCAACAATCGACAAAACGAGCCAGTGTCTCTCTGTTTTTACCCTTGCTGCCAGATCATCCCTAGAAAGCCCTAAAGTGTTTAGATGGTCAAACGAAAAATGACACGTCTTACTAATTGGCAGTACAACGTGCACTAAAAATATATCTCTGCGTGCTTTTTTAGATGGTGTCAGTGTAAGTTGCACCCTTTGTGCCCGCTCTGTAGTGCTCGCCCAATGCACATACGAGTTTAAAATGTCTCTATTACGTCCAGCGAATTTGAAAGTATAACTTCGTAGTCATGTATGCACAATTCGACTGACGCCACAATTAAGTATGATCTCACCACAAGGACGTAAAGTTGCTAGTAAAATTTGACTTACTTCAAGTGGACTTTAGCGTCAATTTGCGGGTTGGGTAGGTCTACCCAGTATGCGCGAAAGTAAAACGTATTTTAGACTTAGTATAACATGGTTTTTATCCTCGAGTAGGATAACTTTATCGTTACGCAACCATACCGATTAGTATACAAATGAGTTAGCAAAAACGAAGCTGTAAAATACAAATAATGAATTCATTTTCTTCTGATTGATCTGCTTGTGTTTACGGTAGGCCTTATATATACTTGTACAGTATGATATAATGTTCACTTCAAAATCATAGAGTTTGCCTGAGACTCGGCAGTACGTTGCGTTTTGGAATTTCTACCGCGTGTTCTTCACCGTGATCCAGCTCACCTAAACTGGGTAATTTCGAACAGTGTTTGCAGAATCAGGCTTTCGCTATCTGCATCGATGTGCATAGTAATAAGTTTACTCTGCCTCTGAGTTCATCATTTAACCCTTTTTAATTTAGTTGCGTTGGCCTAATGGTGTCCCGTTCGTCGAGATGTGCAAATGGGCCTATCTTTTCTGGAGAACCTTGTTAATTGCAGTAACGCAATATGTCCATATCGTGTTCGACATGCTACACGTATAAAGGCCGCTCGTACGATAGCCGATACACCTTGAATATTTATCAGGTCACAATTATTCAATAGTAGTCACTAATGAAGGTCAGACAGTGAGGGTCACTACCATTCCAGAAAAACACGACACGATCATATCTTTAAAATGAGTTGCGTGAAAAGGCTTCGTCATATTCACAACCAGAGACGACCGCAAAGTATGCAGCAAAACCGGAGGGCGAATAGACTATATGGTGTAGAAGGTCCTTCATGGTGAGAACATCGTGATCGCCGGTTCATTTTTCAATATATTCCATGCTTGCTCAAATAAATGTAAAACAAAAAGACGGATCACTTGCCGGTGAGTCGCAATTTGTATCAAAAAACCACTTGCCGCTGACGTTCATCGGGTATTCGGAATCTCTACGCTATGGTTTGCTAGCTTGCTCTCACGAAACGTCGATCGTAAAAGCACAACTCTTGTGAAGAGTTGAAACGCCAGTAGTACTAATTTAACAGCGGCCAATGAGCTCATCGAGTGTATAGTGTTTGTGGGAATGGCCGACATTGAGAACGCTCCCCGGTGGAACGCGTCATAGCATGTACAAAAAAAGCGGCACTCAAAGGCTAGCTGTAAGCGGACATTATCGGAATTATCAATATTGTTACAGCCAAAAAGTACAGCGCCGTATATCAGCGAAAACACCAAAACCACGGCATCTACTGCCCTCGCTATGTTCCTTTCAACAAAAGTCCGGGCCAACGGGACTCGTTGGATCAAATGAGTGAACGAGTGAGAACGCCATGATCATATTTGGATTCGCTGTACATTGATTCGATTCTCGCTTGAAATTCAACATCTCTAAGTAAAATCGTCTGTGAATGAGAGAAATAGCAGAGCAAATCATAGTTTTGCTGTAGTCGAAGCAACACGGCCTGTACGGACGCTAAACCGTTTTACGTTTTACTCGATGATGCGACCATTCACGCAGCATTAGTTAGGACGTACTGCATTATGTTCGTGATCCGGAATCGCTGATGTCTTTGAAAAATAGCCAAAATGTTTGAAATGCGGCCTGTTTCCAGTATAACGTAATTCAAAGTATAAATGCCATCTATAGTAAAAGTATATATACACAAGATAACTCTTGTGTGTTATCGTTGAAAGTAAAAGAGCAAACAGTACTGTTGGAAAAGGTTTCCGAGAAGTGCACTACCAAATAAAACTGTGGAACTGTACAGTGATTTTTTCACTGTGTTTCACCTAGAGGACGAAAGAAAGAAAGATCATTCCAAAGAACACTTAAAGCCCTCGGTGTATAATTATTGTATCGATATGAATGTTGCGCGAATATGTCATGTACTCAACTTTTAGCCAGGTACTGCCAGTTCTACCAGTTCAACCTATTTTCGGGCACTCGTGATGCATCTCGTGTGCCTTGGGGCAAAGTTTGTCATGGACAGAGGGCATCAATATATTTGTCACGATAGTATGAAACTCCTACACAGAAGATAACAAAAAATTCAAATCGTGGAACTCGGCCCATGGTTCGGAACTAGCTGAACATTAAGTTTTGTTTGAGTCACCTTACGCTCTTCGCGTAGGTTTTCTCGCCTCGTGAAGAGTTCCTCGTCTGACCGCCCGCTTAAAGGTGCCCGCGTGGCGAATGTCGAACGAGAGCCGGCGTCTGTGTCCCAGTGCAGCGCAACAAAAGAGTTCGCTGTGCTGTCTGCGAGTACCGCTGTTGCTGTTGGAGTTGCATAGAGCAGTTCGGGCTGTTTGTCCCCCATTATTCCCCCAGTGTCCAGTTGCGTGCTGAGCGTTCTGCTCAGTGTTTGCTGTCCGTGTCCGAATACCAACGGCTGTCGATTGGTCTGTGTTTCTCCAGCGGATCGTGGCCGGTGGCAACGGTGAGCATCGGAAATTCGTTGCGTCGGCGCGCGTGTGTCCTTTAACACAGAGGGGGGCTAGCTAGTGGTGGTCGGGTTTCGGTGTTGGCTGAGAGGGACAACAGCTTTACACGCCAGAATCAACGGGGAAAAATCGCTGGGCGCGTGTCATCACTGTGGTCTCTCTCTTCCCTACCACCCCCTCCATTGGCATCGTCGACGTACGCAGTGTCTGTGCTCATAATCATTGCTGTCGAAACGTGACAAACCAAACGGGACCGTTGACGCCTCGTGAGTTCGGTGGCCGTGTATGTGTGTGCGTTTGTCTCGGAAGTACGCCGAAATTGCGGAACGCTACGGCATCGACCACTCGTACGACGCGTCCATCATTCGGTGGTGTGTGTGGGTGTGTGTATGTGTGCTTGACTGGTGCCGATTGACTGTGTGACCGATCGTCAGTGCGTGATCTACCGAGCTACCTGCGACACATCGACATATCCTCGTCCCTCTACGGCTAGATATTACAGACAGATGGCCGAGATCATGGCCTCGACAGACTTCGAAAAACGCGTACAAGAGTTCAAGGAAATCACCGGCGCCGATGACAATCTTGCCACACAAATGTTGCAGATCTGTCAGGGAAATCTGCAGATGGCTATCAACATGCACGTCGACGGCGGGGGCATTGACATCGGCGCGAAGGACACGGCCGGCCCACCGAGACATCCCCGACCGCCCCCCAGTCCACCGCTGGCCGCCGATTTTCCAACGAGCAACAGCGGTAATTTGGGAGCTGGCCCCTCGAACGGGGAGTACGTCCGGCCACCACTGCCGCCGAAACAGGAGGTGCTCGTCAACTACACGGGCTACGGCGAAATCGAGCAGCCGTCCGGCGCCAGCCGTCGGGGCGTGTCGAGGGCAGGCGGCATCGTCGAGCCGTTCCGGGACCTCCGACGCGAGACGCAGCTTCAGGAAGAGCATATGGAGCGCGGCGCCGGCGCCATCGAGAACATGTCTTCCGTCACCCGACGTGCTACTGGCCTCGAGGACCTGTTCCGTCCGCCGATCGATCTCATGTTCAAGGGAACGCTGGATGGCGCACGGGACGAGGGTCGCCGCCGGAATAAGTGGATCCTCGTGAACGTCGTCGACCCG
Source organism: Tropilaelaps mercedesae (assembly GCA_002081605.1). NCBI lineage: Eukaryota > Metazoa > Arthropoda > Arachnida > Mesostigmata > Laelapidae > Tropilaelaps > Tropilaelaps mercedesae. The sequence continues at coordinate 13,673 of MNPL01029337.1, read as the reverse complement.
ACGAACTTCCAGTGCCAGACGTTGAACCGTGACGTTTGGAGCAGCGACCTGGTGAAGGACATCATCAAGGACAGCTTCATCTTTTGGCAGGTGTACAACACCTCGGAAGACGGCACCAACTACAGCTGCTTCTACCCCATCGACATGTACCCGCACGTCGCCGTTCTCGACCCGCTGACGGGGGAGCGACTGATAAATTGGTCAAAGTTGGACGCGTGCACGTTCACCGAACGTGTGACGGACTTCCTTGGCTGTTCGCCCTGTCCTGACGAGACACAGCAGAACACGTCGGATGCCGAAGCGGCCGGGTCATCAGGGACGGCGCCACCGTTGAAGAAGCCGAAGAGCAACTCGACGTTCGTCTCGGTCGTGGAGGACATGGACGAGGACGAACAGATGAAGGCGGCCATTGCGGCTTCGCTTCAAAACGAGCCAACAACGGCTGACACGGGCGTCCAACCGAAGGCCGCTGAAGAAAGCTACACGAAGTATCTCGGCCCCGAGAGCGACCCGAAGTCGGAGCTGATGTTCCGCTATCCGGACGGCGAACGGCGAGTGCACTCGTTCCCTTCAACGTCGCGGTTGCGCGCGTTGACGCTGTTCGCGCACGAGCAGGGCTTCTCGGAGAGCAGCCACGAACTCGTCACCAATTATCCCCGGAGAAATCTGTCGGAGTTGGACTCAAGTTTAATGCTCAATGAAGTTGGACTGTACCCCAAAGAAACGATATTTATTCAACTGCGTTCTGCGTAGGATGCTCATTTTATGAGAAGACCCTGTTCGGCATAGGCGAGGAAGGAAAAAAGAGGGAAAGATGAGGCGAGACAAATGGATAGAGAGAAAAAACGACACGGTCCACATGCACAAGCATGCACACACAGTGGTGACACACACACACACAAACCAACACATATAAATATATACGTTTCTCCTTAGGTCTTGTCTATTACTTTGCCTTGTGGAAAACCGGCTAGTTGGATGCGAAGAGGGCGGGTGTGGGGCTGAATATCGATTTTCGACGAAGAGATTGTCACCGCAACGCGTCGCTTCGAGCGCCGACACCAACGCAGCCATATCGACTCGTAGCTGGAGAGCGATGGCGCTAGCGCTTGTGCCCATGAAAGACTGGGAGGCGAACGGGAACTCAGTGACGCCCCTTTGCCAAAGCCTCGAGGGAGAAAGGATATCGGCACAAACATGACGACAGCAGTTAGTCAAAATGGTGAATAAAAAAGGTATGTACCCGTCGCCGGTTGCAGCCTTCCACCAAATTGAACCGAGTGAAGCTCCGCGTCGTGGACTCATTGGCGTCAGTCGAGATAAGTGAATTGGAAATCTATGATATGTCTATATTTACGCCCCTCCTTCGTCCCTTCCCTTAGTGGCTTCCTTTTCTGCGTCTACTTCATGTAATTTGTGTACGTTTCTCTAGGGAATACGAACTAGACTAGAACGCACGCTTTACGAATGGAAAGCCGCCAGCCGGAAATTAAAAGCGGTAAACACGCAGATGATAGAAGTAGTCATTACCTCTAGTGATTTGACTGACGTTCTTGCCAATATATGCGCCATTTTATTCCCTCAATGGACGGGTTGCCTTGTATTCATCAGATGATGCTTTGGCAAATCTTGCTAGGCAAGTTTATTATGCACATTTTTCCACGTTGTCGTCCGAAAGTATACATATCTATTAGTTCAATTGTCAGCCGTAAGATGGAGTCCAAATATATACATATATATATACACATATATATATATATACACACACACACACACAGGTCTCATTGTTCGAAGCCGCAGTTGTAGATAGAAATGCCAGCAGGAGTGTCTGTCGTTGTTGTGCAAGAGACGATGATGATTATGATGAAGTGGACGGCAATCTTGCAATTACCTCCGTAACCTCAATAACAGCAGAAACTCGCGCGAAAGCTGGCAAAGGCGAATGGAGTTGTCACATCGCACCAGCAGCAGCAGCAGCTACCGTTGCTGCTGCTGCTGTTGCTGTGATTGGTGCGTAACAACACATCGCCCATAGGTTCCGCGTTACGACCGAGTGCGCCTTCGCGTAAACGGGACAAAGGAGCTCTACTCTCGCTACATCGCTATCAAGGGCGAACGCTGCGTCACCACCCTCAATTGAATCGAATCACCGACTAGAACGGGATTGCAGCGACTGTTTCGCCGAGCACGTCGCGTCAGCGCGACGTGTCCACGTACGACGGCGAGTCGCGCCCGCCTCCGGAGGGATGAAGGGCGATGAACGGATGATGGCACTGCTCGCGGTCGCGTCACGACCTGAGTGAAACAAAGATGATGAAAATGATGATGATATGGAGCATACTCGGACAAAAACCATCATCATCATCATCCTCAGCCTTTACCGTGCCTCATCCCCTGCCTTCAGCCTTCACTACAGTTAACTGTGCCCCCGCGTCTAGCGTATCTGGACACAACGAGACTTCGTCGTTGTGTGCGCATCGCACCGTCAATGCTAACGGGGGTGGGTGGGTCGGTCAACAAAAATACGCGAGTGACTCAATAGTAGCTGTGGGGTGGACGTGCACCGGCGAGAGAAATCCGCGTTGTGGTGCTAAACAATCCGCCCGCGTTGTCGACGTGTCACCGTAGTGGAACCCATTGAAAACGATCAAAGCAGCGGCTAATTTAGTAATTGCGAACGTTTTTCCTTGCGAGAGCGAACGGCGGCGCGATTTTCTAGCCGCGTGCTGCTTGTCCGATTGTTGTCTGTTGTGTCATCGTGGCCCGGCATCGTGAAATGCCGTTTCGTCGAGTGGGCCGTCACGTCCACCGGACGCCCGAGCAGATCACGAGCCGAACTAGCGGAGTCGGCGGATACCCGCTCCAGGTACCTGTGCTGCCATCTAGCGTCGGATAGACGCCGTGACACAATGAGAGCGAGAGAGCGCAAAACATCCACTGGGGAGTGGATCGGTCGCTGTTGTTAGCCCGAGGGGTCGATGAGAGAGCCTTTCCACCCACCACATCATGATCGTGGCGTGACGGATGGTAGTCCGACGATCGCCGTCGCAC
>MNPL01029336.1:54116-68892 GCA_002081605.1 Tropilaelaps mercedesae | reverse complement strand
GATATATATATATATATATATATATATATCTATATATATATATATATAAGATATAAGACAGATTATAAGAGGATTAAATACCTAATAACTTATGATCAGAATAGTTAATATTCTTTCAATGCCTACACCATTACCACTCACACAGATTTCGAAAAATTTGTTCTAATTTCACAGGGAATGTGCGGATCGTGGCCGCCCTTTTTACAAATTTTTTGTTGTAAAATGCTAGATCGAATGCTAAGGCCATATTGTGGAAACTCTAGAAGGGGTAATACTGTAAAATTTGTCCAAAACGTTAGTTGATTAGCTTCACCTGAAGATTTTCGCCTAGCTTGTCGCGTTGATCTTCGAGCACATCGGCAAGGTAGTTTGCAAGTTTGCGAGTGACTTGCTCTGTGAACTGGTCTACGCGTTGCAGCTCATCAGAGAGGGACACGAGCTGGTCAAGAGTGCCCACCTAAAAGAGAAACAGAAAGATGGGAAACCATTATAATTTTATTTTCTAATTTTGCGAAAATCCCGCAGCTAGTTCTACAAGCATTTTTTAGTTGATTTTGTGGAGAACTTGCATACACTGCACACGTTATTTTCTTTTTTAACTGCAAGCCTACGAACGTCCATAACAATAGTAGGCTTTGTCTACTGCTCCGCTTCATTCTGGACAAAGCTGAAAATTTTCCCAGGCGTAGGTCATAAATTAAACTAAAAGAGAAGCAGAGTGGGCAAATGTACGTGAGGATACTGAGTTTGTCGAAACCTTTAACGAAGGCGCTACGTTTTTTCAATTTCAAGAATATGTAAGTACCTCAAATATCGCATACCTTCAGATCTGGGAGGTTAAACTTGTAGTTTGTAGCTAGTTGTTCGCGGCTTGTGACTTCGTTGAGTTTTTCCCATGTCTCCTGACATGTTTGTTCTCCTGGTGCCGAAATTAACCAGAACTCGGTCATTGCGTTGCCGGATAAACCTTTAAACTAAGAAATAGCACGAATGGCTTTCGAATGAAACGCATACTACATATAACAGCTCATGGTGAAAACGTACGATATTACCTTTCAGGATGAGTAATTCATACTGATTGGTTTCTGCCGAGCTACCTACAACGTTCCCCGCCACGATGCATCTTTACCGCTCACGTCCCCGTATTATCAAATTTATGCCCGGATATGCAACTGAGCTTTTAAAGTTAACCGACGAGAACAGAGAAATTAATAGTTTATTTTAACTTTAACTAACGGTTATATCATATAAATATGTAATATGTGTATATTGATCATCACAGGAGTACAAGCGAATGTATTATTGTTAAGTTTGACGCAACGTGACTTTTTTTTATATTTTGTAGCTATAAACTATAACCTCGTAAGTTCGCCTGTTACTGGCGACAGCCTCACGATTTGTTGGATCATATCGTAAAAACTTCATTATCACTTATTATTAATAACCATTGAATAACAATTGAATGGATAAACATGCATTAAATGTTGCCTATTCCAAACGGTTTATTCTGACGATTTTTATATAAGCAATATAGGCTATATCTATCAATGTATCGCTGGCGAGCAAAATCTAGATCACAGGTATGCCAGTGGCCTTGCTTCAAATCAAATTCTAACACCATGTCGCTTACAATGAAATAACCAAAAGGCTACACAGAATAAATACTAAAAACTAATCTCCACAACGTTTGCTCTTCCACTATGAAATATCCTATGTCAGGAGATTGAATATCTAAGACACAAAAGCGCTTTTACCCAATCAATCAGTTACAAAAGTAGTGTTAGGCGCAGGGTACACATTTTTACACCTCTAGTTGCGCGCTAAATAACTACATAATACTCTCCCGTCAAAACATAATATTCCTTCCGTTAATGTGCTTTTCATTGTCGACAGTTACTGCTCCAAAGGGGGACCACGTTTGTTCCTTGATTGTTGCACAAGTAAAAGATGTGAAGGAATGACGTGATGTTCCTGGTTTCTCAAACTAATAAAATAGGCGTGAAGCAGCGGCCACAAGAGAGGCACCACATGACCATGTCACCTGACTTTGACACAGGCGGCTGCGCGCCATTACTTGATCTCATTAAACTCCCTCTTCTACAGACTGTTCAAATTCCTTGAATTTAGTTAAATTATACGAAAATATGGAAGTCCAGAGTAAAAAATGGGCAAGTGTTTTTCATTAAATTGGAAGCATTACTCTAACCGTATAACGGGCCTGTGACGGACTGAGCAGCACAGAGTGAAGCACTGCCGCAATTAAACGACTAGTACTATTCTTTTACTGCACAACAAAGCTGACGAGACAACGAACTTGATTGATTAATACTGTAGGGCTTACTGTGTTCTCCGAAGAGACAGTCGATGGCTGCAGAGGCTGCAGTCGAGGTGGAGGAGCCCCTGGAGTAAGGACGAGTTCACTGTCACACTTTGCTTCCTCCGGCACTATTCTCTTTTTCCATCTGCAGTAAATCCCTGCAGTAAAGCCTTCGCGCTCATGATCTATGCCTGTTCATCAAATGTTCGCAGATGCATTCCCCAGAGGGCGCTCTAGACATTCTCATTTTTGGGGCACTATAAGAATCATACTAGGTATAAACAAGATATTAAATTCTATGTATCTCTTATTATACTGAATTGCAAAGAACAAGTTTGTTTCTCCGAGCTCAAATGCATGGTTATGTCATAATGTATCATCCAGATTGTTACGTCCGATTTTAGATAGTTGTTGTTCATCACAAATCGTCTGCATAAAAGAGCTCTCAGCAACACGTTGGACACCGCCGATTACCTTGTGCGTATAAAATTTGTTGCAGTTTTCTTTAGAAATTTAAATGACAAGGATTTATCATAGCAAATAATCTATCCGTATAATTTAAATGCGTGCTTATCTTTGCTATTGTCTAAGAATTGTGTGTAACTTTACTTCCGAACGTCAATGATGTTCAATAAATTCGAAATATCTGTGGCCTTGATTGCTGAAATATATATTTGTTAAAAAATGATTGATGTCCTTGTTTAGCGTTCATTATTTTTAGCCATTGAAAACTGGCTGCCATTAGGCGAAAAAGACGAAGTTGCTCGGTGGTAGTATTTCGTAAGTTTCATGAAGTATGACATTCTAATTTTTATTTTAATTTTAAGTTTGCAATGTAGTATTAAAAGAACGTTAGGTATTGAACGAACTGACCCTCAAGCCTGTATGACATAATAATTAGGTCATTTCATATTAATTGGAATTTTCTGTTGAACCACAAGTCATTTCTGCATATAGTTTCATGGAAAGCAATTTATGATTACCTAAACAGAGCGATCGTGCCTATTCTACTGATAAACAACGTCGATTTTGTCGTAATAATGAGCCCTATGTTCCACATATTAAAATATTGGTCAGAGGAAGTGGGTGTAGCAGTATTTGCCTCCGATTGAGATAAACCAAATAATGCTACACCCACTTCCTATGCTATGATTGTGTCTCTATTTTGTCTCATTGCATAAACCTGAATAGGCTTTAATGGGAGCCAAGGGCCTAAAGATTGTTAAATAAATAGCATTGCGCTGAGGCCACTGATCGATGAAATTTTGCAAAGAGATGGCAGGTTTGTCTGTCGATTCTAGGATCTTTGGTCGTAAAGCTATTATTGTACAACTTTGGGTACATCTGCACTTCTAATATATCCTAGGTTACTCATATGAAATTGTTTACTCTTAAGTGGTAATTTCTTATTTATAAGAAAGGTATTGATTTTAAATAAATTTCGATTTAAGGAAAATCTATTTTCTCTACCACAATTTTGAGATATATCTATTTGTATCAAATTTGTGTGGCGGTAATCTTATTTTGTCAAGTATGTGTACGTTCCCATTGCAATTATAACTCGTATTATAACATTGTAATCAACTCGCAGGCAGTTTAATTTGGTCATTAATGGGTATATGTGTGTATAAGAGTGGTCGTTTGCTGTGGGAGCATCCCACAACTATTAAATAATCAGTAACAGTTAATATCACAATACTACTACATTAGAATATTGTTATATAATCGTCTCACATTGTGAACTGTATGCTAAATATGGGTCTCGTGCATCTCACGGGCATTGCACGTTATTTGCTATATCAATACGTATTTATCTAGGTCAGTCTATTTTGCTTCTTTGATTTGTCTTTATCATTTTTTATTCCTGTTCATCATTATCATACCGCTGGTGCGGTTATATGTTTATTCGCATTTTTCGTAATTTTAATTTTTCGTAATTAACTCTGTACGTGCGAATGACCCACAAAGGCTTTGCGTGTCAATGCGTCAAAGAATCCAAAAAGTGCGGAAGTTGTACATTGTGTGCTATATCAACGTTTTTTTCTACAGGACTCATCAATCACTTTTGCCTTCCAAAACTCGCTATTCATTTTAATTGTCTTGTTGCTTCTGCCAGATAGCTTGTTTCGTTCAATGTTTCTCCCAATTTAACAAAGAAGATTCTAATTGTACGTCGAAATTTTTGTGTAAAGCTGACGAAGTATTGCGTGCTTAATAATTAATTAATAATAATAATAATAATAATAATGATAAATTAATAATAATTAATAAATAATTAATTTGGATTAATTATTTCTTAATAAATATTAAATATTAATCAATAAGTAATAATAACTATATTAACTCCCCAGGAAGTTAATATAGTTATTATTATTATTATTATTATTATTATTATTATTATGATATAATAGGTTAATACAGTTAATATAGTGCGGGCTACTCGAGGCGCAGCTTGCATTCAAAATAAGACCCTGCACGATGATCTAGAGTAAAAACTCGTAATTTGCTTTTCGCTTCTTATCTTTGAAGATTCCGATTCGATAAAGCTGTCCTTTAATTTGAGTTAGTTGGTATTAATGCATATCCGTCTGTCGGTCTATTACGAGCAGGAGCTGGCGCTTAATATGCTGCTTTTTTCAGATGTTACTACCTATGTAAGCCACAGAAAACAATATGTTGAGATCGAGGGAACCCGTAAGTAGCGGCTAAACGTCGTTTTATTGTGTATATGAATTTACCTTTATCCTACAACGCTTTACTAACAAAAATGTATGAATTTCGAGTAAAAATGTTTGATTCCCAACCGAAAAACGCGTGTCTCTGGATTAGGGCTAACTAGATGGTATTATAATGGGTCTTCCAATCTAACGAGATTAGAATAACTAATAAGCAGGAGGAGCAGATGAAGGCTGCACATCGGCAGTTGGAGGCGGAACAGGCCCGGTCGTACCAGCTAGAGATGTTCGAGTTTGCCAAGAAACATAACACCATTGTAGTACTGGGCACAGGAACCGGAAAAACATTCATTTCAGTATTGCTTATAAAGCACTTCGAACATCAGGTATAAAAATGGTTTTCCAAGCTTATACCTACCCATCTAAAATCTTCAATATTGCTAGACAGCACAAAAGTGTATATTGAAAACTTTTCGGTGGGGAGGTGCATGCTGAAAAAATTGCGGGAATTTTCATTTCTTCGTAATATTCGCCAAATAGGCACAACTCCCTAAATGTTCATCCAAAATCCAAATAAATAGACAACAGATGATCGGTACATCACTTGTTTATTAATGGTGACCTTAACGTCGGCAAGCACACCTCCGAGCCAAAGGCATTCTTGAGAACGAAACTACTTTCCAATTATTTAGAAGGTATACATCTGGTACGAGTTCTTGAGAGCCAAGATTCAGATCGGAATTGGACATATAGTGTTGTCGTTTACATAAAGGCATACCTGAGAAAAACGGACAGGAACAAAACAAAAAATAAAACTGCTCCTATAATACTTCCCTGCGGTTCCCTGCAATCAATCATGTGATGCAATAGACATTTTCCACGTTCATCAAAATTGTGACCGATTTCATGTTCTGCTAGGTTTTTTCTACTAGGTTGTACGCATTTGGTCAAATTCGTAGGCAACAAATTTAATACAAAAGACGAATGGGCTGAAGTGCAATGCTTTTTTAGCATCCACCAACAACCGCCTTTGTCCTTTGCTGTTCGTATGTCCCTCACCATTTTTAAATTGGAAGAACTATAGACCTACACTCATATTGGGAGTCCGATATTATGATAAAAAATGAGCTTATTAACTGGTTATAATTACCCTCTCTGAACTGTAGTTAAACCATAGCAACGGTAGTCAAGGTTACTAGATTAGAATTACTAAATTAGCGATTTGAAAATACAGCAGACGATATCGAGAGGTTTAAGACATGGTTCAAAGGACCGTATACCTTCAGTACGCACACTGAATTATGTCCCAAGCTGACGGAGGTGAATTTATAATGCTCAATAATAAGCTGCACCTTCGCGGAATTGAATCGGTTAAGAAGGGATGAACACGGGCACACCAGGAAAATGTTTCATGGAATCGTTCCAGCGCGTCATTGTGAAAAACACAACGTCTGAGTCATTGAATAAATCAGCAATAGCACATTTGTCATTTGTTTTCGACCCATGGGGCAGAATTTGTACGTATTTGCACTAAAATCTTGATAACTTTCCAAGGGGATTTCTCTTACAATAATTCCAGTTTAATCCGGTTTGAAAGTTCTATCCTTAGCAAGCTGTTTTACTATGAAGTGAAAATATTTTTCCGAAGAATAGCTATACGGATTGGGGTATAAGCACGAAAGCATTTCTCCTGCTTTTTTTTCGTAGCGGTGTTGTAGATCTGATAACGTCTACATACAAACAGTTAGTGGATAAACATAACGAGAGTCGTATAGACATAATCAGGCTAATGTATATACTACTATTAGGGTTCAAAGAGTGTGCAAAATTCAAGAAATTCTATTTTTCAGCGTCTTGAACTTAGCTTTTTCGAGCAAACGAGCCTCGTGTAAAAGGCCTAATTTAGTGCTTGACATATGATTATGGCTTATTTAGAGCTTCTATATATTAGTGCCCCATCTCTGAGGCCAAGGGTAATGTTAATAGCTACGGAAACATGTGCATGATGTATCTGGATAATTTTTCAGGTTGCAGGTAAATGGTCCGCTGGACCCGGAAGAGCAGGAAGCAAAAGGACGATTTTCTTAGCGCCTACCGTCCCTCTGGTCGAACAGCAAGCTTCTGTGCTTAAGCAGCATCTTGCAGTCAATATCGGCCATTTCGTTGGCGCCATGCAGGTAAAGTGGCAAACGATAATGGAATGATAAAATATATATTCCTAATTGCTCCGTAGACATATGTGCACATTGATGTGCCGCTAATGTAGAGGTATCTTACTTAATTGTCAACTGCCTCCTAAAAATATGTGGAATCAGCATAACTTTGTCCCAAAAATAGAGTTCGATGAAGTATTGTAGGGTGTGATCTTCGTGAAAAACCAAAAATTTACTGCTGTAACATTAACGTTAGATTGATATATTTTGCTGATAATTTCAAAAATCGTTCGAGCTAGTAAAAAAGGTATATTTGTCATTGCATGTTAAATAATTCGGTCTACTTCTTTTCTTGATTTGGCAAATTGTGTTGCTACACCATGCTCTCAAATGTTCTTCAAGGTGTCTTAAATCCGCCCTTATTATGTAAATACAGAAATGATTGCTCTTTAAGTGGGTTATATGATAGTCAGCTCATGTTTTCAATTATATTTGACTATTGATGCATTTCGCTGCGGTAAACTGACGCTAATACCCGTGCGAGCGGAACACAAGTTTGCCATGGCGTTTTGAGCAAACATTTTTTTTAAATTTAATAGTTCTACCAAATTGTTGTGTATAAAAAAATACCTTTTGTCCGAATGTGATAGATGTTCGATGGACATTATCGCAATTGCGCTCTTGTTCCGCATGACCCGAACTATCTCAGAAATATGCACTACACTGTTTTTTCAAGATCCGTTGAGCCTACGGAGAAATTGTACATAGAAATCATAAAAAAAATTCCGCATTACCACTAAGATGTTTAACTCAGCTTATCATGGAACATTCATACTTTAATTCATTGAAACGGTTAATACCATTGTGTATCGATTTTCAACCGAAAGCGCACTAGGGCAGCGCAGTTCAGGCAGTAAGAAGATTTGCAGAATGACAGTAAATTCGTGAGAACCAGTATTTCGAGAAGTGTTTTGTATGTCCTCAAGTAATGTATCACGCGCTTTTGCCAAAAACTTGTAACCGTTTGACAAAGTACGGCAGTAATTGAGATGTTTTTAAAGCATTTAAGAAAATACAAAAATGAAATTAGCTAGTATTGAAACGACAAATAACTTGCTCATCGTCCATCCGTATTTGAAAAACGAGGGCATTATTCCTTAAAGCATCATATCATTAATTAAACATATTTGAACGAATATAAAAGGTGCGATAAGAAACGAGTGCAGTGTCAAATTTTTGAGATTAGTCCAGTCATTGCGAGAGAAACACAATTGCAAGAGTATTCTTTGGACACTTATCGGATGTGAGTGACTCTTGGGGTCAAAACGGTGAAAAATGAAGATAGTCACTAGGGTTTAGCAAGGAGCATATTTTCCGTTATGTACAACGTTCCGGCGGGCTCTTCAGACGTTGAAAAAACTTGTGATAAAGAGCGCGACGAAGTTGCGTCCCGCATGTTACCGTAGTGTTTACCACAACAGAAAACGTCACTGTTCAAAAGTCATCGAAAATATGAACCTACGAACTTTCCCGCTTAACTTGGATATTTTTTCATTCACACATTTTTTCTAGTACTAGTAGTTAATCTGTGTCAGTGGAGTGGTGTAGCCCTGCTCGCTAACACTACAATATATACAAGCGTGGTATAGCAGCATGGTTGCATCAAATGGAATTGTACAGCGTGCAATAGAGTCTTTCATAATATATTTCATATACGTACACTTTTCCGGAAACTGTGTTGCATAAACCTTTTGATGTATTCTACAAATTTAAAGACAATTTTATTTTTGTAATATGATATGATCATATTGCATGGCACGAGAGTGGTATCACGATATTTACTAAATGTTTGTATCAGATAAGGGATATTTTTCTCACTATCAATGTTCGTGATGTTTCTTGCGTCGTAAACTATTCTTTTATCGCCTAGGACAATTTTTTCCATTCCATTTCAAGTATTGTGCATTCCAAAATAACAGTGTGTATGAATTCCGAAATTGTGATCAGCAGGTTGAATGAGAAATGTCAATTGATGAATATAAATTGAATGGTAAAAAGTGGAAGGCTTCGCATTGAATATTGTTGTAGAGTTTAAGCCACACGGAAATGAGAGTTTAAGCCACGTTGTTTACGCTATTGAGTAGATTTGATTTTGTCCAATGATATGGAAAAGATATATCGGGTCACCAGCTTCGAAAAAACTAATTTTTTTGTGTCTAAAACCAATGGATTATACTATTATTATTGTATATTATTATTGTATATATTGTATTTCAAGAGAATATACGGGGCGGTTCATGTAAAAGAGATGTGCGTTGAACCACGCATATTTTTTAAATATTTTATCCTTAGATGAATGAGTTAGAGAATGAATAAAAATTCCATTTTGCTTCTCTTAATTACTCCATATTGTTTAAATATACGTATGATATTTTAATTCAGGTTGATCACTGGTCTTCAAGCCAGTGGGAGGAACGTTTTGAACAATATGGTGTGCTGGTGATGACTCCAGCTGTGTTCAAAAACGTACTACTTCACGGTTTCATGTCACTAGACCGAGTCAATTTGCTAGTTCTGGATGAGTGCCATCGAGCCACTGGCGATGATCCGTACGTGGGGATTATGAAGATATACAAAGAAATACCGACCGATGAGCGTCCTCGTGTGCTAGGATTAACCGCTTCGGTTGTGAACTCGCAGGTTGGTCAGTTGCTATTCAAAATAGGATTTCTAAACTGTCAATTTTCTTCCTGGAAATGTGGGATTAAGATTTTCGTAATTCTGCGTGCTTCTGTTATTTACCATTGCAGTTTATTTATTATTTTTTAAATATATTCAATTTTAGATGTGTGTACGGTTATCTATTATATTTGTAAGCTATAACCTTATATATTTTTTTACGCATATTTCAACTACAGTAGAAAGCCGCATAAGAGATGTTAGGAAAAAAAAAAGATATAGGAAATATTTTTGTTTGCACAACAACGTTGTTCTACAGGATGATAAGAAGTTCGATAGGCCATTATCAATTCTATTTCTCTATAACATTTTGTCCTGTTGGCAGCGCAGCAGCGGGAGTATTTATGAAGGTTCTTATGGCTTTTGTGTGTTCTAGTTCCGGATATCTAAACAATAAGATGACACGACAAAAAGTCCAATTTTTCAGGCTTGATGTTGGGGGACTAGGTAGAGCCGTTGAATGACATAAATTCAAGACCTAGCGTGTTTCTGTGAAATATGGTGTTATTCGTAAAAACAGGATAATAAAGGAAAAAACAGAATTGAAAGCCTTCTGCATTTTAAAATCTGGTCGAATCCAATCATGTTGCTAAGACAAAGGATACCAGTAGCATATAAGCAGTGACAATTATCGACATACTTATTAAAAAAAATTCGATTGTATTGCTTTTCTTGTGCTGCCCCGCCGGCACAAGGAGAGTAAGTATCGACCAAAAATAATAGCAGTTGGGCAGCGAAGTGCGAAATTATAAGTTAGATATAACCGAAAGGAAAGCCAGGTGCTTTTGCATATATCTTAAAACCACATTACGGGGAATTTCGGTAGTTCATTATAACTGTAAATAGCAGAGGCTCGGCTTAATACATAGCTTATGCAATTGTATGTAATATGACTACATTAGAAACTAGTCTATCTAAATAGCTTAATGAACTAATTTTAAATCCGTTGATTGATCTAACAAAGTAGTTCCGGATATTCGAGTTAACTGCTTCAATCTAATATTTATAAAAATCCGCTCGGCCCGTAAATGCTTGTTGGAGAGATAACCGTGTCAACTTCGGAGCGAAAGGTGGATTACTAAGCTATCGGCTTCGTCGCTGTTGTACACTGGCTTTCCAGGTTCTTAATAATTCAATTTTGGTGTGTGATGTAATTAATTTTCATTAATTGTGCAAAAGTATCCAGTTAATATCAGAGAATAAAATGTTTTATGTGAAATGGTAAGGGAAATGTTTAGTCACAAGGAAAATTCAACAATAGCGAATTTTACAGCTGTGCTGTAAATGGTTGCACCAATAACTGGATATACTATTGGCGGCGACTTGTTTTTACTTAAATCAGTTTGTTATTTATATCATGTTGTTTTCTTTTGGCGTCATTCACGTTCGACGATGCAATACTACTTTAAAGCATAATTTTTTCAAAGCACGAGCTTGACAGCAAGCTTGATTCCTTGAGGCAAAGAGGACTATTGTTACTTTGAGTGTTCAAAGTAGCATAAATCAAAAGCATAAAATATATACTTGTAGCAGTAATAATTTAGAAATTTATTATTTTTGATATTTGAACTTTATTTCATGTACATCCGCATAAAAGGGATCAATTTTTCACCAAACGTTTTTTTTTACAGGCACGGGGTGGACCACGGGTGAATGCACTTATCCGTGAACTTGAAGCGACACTTTTTTCCAGAGCCAAAACAGCGACCGGCGCTGATTTGTTTGGCACTAAGCCAAACGAGATTATTGCTGTATATACAAATCACAAATCGCACAACAAGCTTCCGGTCGACCAGGATCTTTTGAATTCAATGAAAGATTGTGCAGATTTTAAGGAATTTCGCAAAGCCATGACTGCGCTCGGTCAGCTTTATGAATCCTGTGGTCCATTTTGCGCAAAACAGCTTCTTATGTTTCGTGAGAAAGAGATGGAAAAGGCTTTAATGGCATCAGACTGTTCAACCGATTTTAAAGCACACGCCAGTACAAAGAAGGATATGTTTCGCCACATTTTCAACTTCTTAGGCAAGGATGATGATCCCTTTGATTTGCCAGGCAAAATGAAAAGGCTGCTTGACATCCTGGCGGGATTTCGTGAACTGGACAACGGTGCATCAGATAACGAAGATCAGTTGGGCCGCTTGTGCGGAATCGTGTTTGTCAAGGAACGGATGACGGCGTATGTGCTCTATCGGTGGATGAATGAAGTCTCTAAACGCCCGTTGTATGACTTCATTAACTGCTCGTTCGTAGTTGGTCACAATCAGAATCCTTTCGGCCACGATGGCGACCATAGTTCATTCCAAATGAACGCAAAGGCTCAACGTAAGGTATGTTTTCCTAAATATGATTCGGTTTTATCGCACGGTACTCTTTACTGATTTAACGACATGTTTAGCATCATGACATCATGCAGGTTATGGCTGATTTCCGAGAAGGAGTCTACAACCTAATGTTCGCTACATCAGTCATTGAAGAGGGCATGGACGTGCCAGTGTGTAACCTGATTGTTCGATTTGATATGCCGCCTGACGTTCGTTCATACACCCAGTCGAAGGGCCGCGCCCGCGCTAAACCGTCGCTATACGTAGTACTCAGTGACGAAAAAAGCCAGCTCCAAACCGAGGATCTCATGGATAATTTTCAGGAGACAGAATTTCTAGTGATGCGAACATGTGAGCAGAAACGTCCTGCCCCTGACCTCGGCGAAAGTATTAGGGTTCTCGAAGATGATCCCGACCTACCACCGTACATTGTTGACACCGCCCGTGTTTCGGCGCAAAATGCTGTGAGTTTGTTGTATTGGTACTGCCAAGGATTCGCATCAGAACCTTACGCGAACGTTCTCCCTGAGTTTGTGTTTGACGAGACGTCTGATGGCTTCTTCTGCACTCTTATAATGCCACTCATTACTCCGCTATGGCGTAATCGTCTTACAAACCCACGGCCATTCTCAAGTAAAAGTAAAGCGCGAGTCTACGTTGCTCTTGAAATGTGTCGCCGCTTACATAAGGCAGGCGAGCTTACCAACCACCTACTTCCACGTCCACGTATTGAGAGGCTCCACAAATTGAGTCCAGCTCCAGAAGACGAAAAAATCAATAAAAAATTGCACGCGGTAAGCACTTTAATAATTTTTGTTTTGAAAATATACTATCCTGGCTATTGGCCAAAACATTAATTTAAGAAGGGTATAAAGATTAATTTTTATTTTTTTTGTTAACGAATTAAAAACTATGCAATTATATCTTGGGCACGTGTTTCAAATGCTATTGTCAAAACAGGGAGAAATACGGAATAACGTAATGTGCTCTTAAGACTGTAATTATTCAATTTCATAGGGTTTACTGAGCCAGAGCACTTTTGAAATTGTGTGGTACACGATTTACTAATTTTACTACATAGCAAGGAGAGCGCAAATGCAAACTCTCTTTTGTGCAAGCCAATGACAATGTTATAACAAACCAATAGATAATCGGTTACGAATGGCGGTAGGTTTGCTTAGTGGTGTGTAAAGAATTTCCACAGAAGGTATTCTACTTTAGTAATTATTCAAGTCAGTATTTTGATTCGTATGATGCGAAGTACTCACATAAAAATCCGGGCGATATCAATTACAATAATATAAGTAGAAGTATAAACCCTTGTTTAATTATTAAATTTGTTTTACATCAATTTAAAGATCTGCATTAAGCACAGCTGAATACAATATAACTCACAATATTAAAGCGTGACTAATCTATTTTTAGAGCTGCTTGCATCATGAGTTGCTCAAGTTGGAGATCTCCAGCTTATGTCAAATTCCAGAGAAGCTCCGTGTTCTAAAGATTGGAGCGCTCTATGAAAGCTTAACTTACCAATACATCATTTTCGCCACAGGTCACCATGGCCGGTCGGCTACTCTTCAGGGCGTTGCATATAGATACGGTCTCCTAAAATGTATTTCGCAGTTTGTATATCCCCTGTTTCGGCGTTTCGAATAATTTAGCCCAGTTTTGACGAATTGACTCGACATTCTTCATTTTCTGGTATTTCTTGATTATCCTCCTCCTCTCATTTCAGTTTTACTTAGCAAGGTCTTACCCGCACGGAACTAAAGCTCTTGGGTTCTAATTGTTTGAGTTACTTTGCAATGAAGTTTAATGAAATGGTAATAAATTATAATAATAATTTTAAGCCAATGCTTAAAATAACATCAAAGGTCAACTTTCGTGAAGATATGTACGGAACAGATTTTTGTTTTGATTTGCATAACAACTAATTTTCAGGTTTTTTCCCTATCTGGAGACGTAAATGAACAAAAATGTCGCATGAGCTTAAAAAGTCCTCGCGTTAACAACGAACGGTCTTGCAACCAGCATATGTAGTAGCCCAATCAACCAATTTCCCATTTAAACTAACACTAATCAAATTTCAAACGGATGATAATAACAATTTATGATAGGTAAACGTAAAAGAATAAAAGGAGTAAGAAAGTTTTTTTCTATTTCTCCTTCTAAATTTTACGAAAAATGTTACAGCATTTTCTATGCCTAAGAATTTCGTTTTTTTTTAAGTTTCGAATTAAAACGACGACCTACGTTCGACGATACGCATTTCCGCGTGCAGTAGCACCAGTTTTACGAACTTTAGAAGAGCATGCAGACGAAGAAGCTTTAGAAAAGAAAATGTACCATCTATATACCATCTACACCCGCGTCGTACAGTGGGCATCGAGTGAACAAAACTGGAGAGGAGACACAAACCTGTTTGACCCGGAGCAAAATTCCACGTGGATAGGTCTTATTCTCAAAGAAAAATTGCCTGAGAATCTCCCGAAGTTTCCTGTTTATACACGATCTGGGGAAGAAGAAGTGAGTAAAAAACAGCCCAATATGTTTCTGGATAATACT
>MNPL01029336.1:12556-50051 GCA_002081605.1 Tropilaelaps mercedesae | reverse complement strand
CTCCAATGCAATTTGACATCTCCAATGCAATTTGACATCTCCAATGCAATTTGACATCTCCAATGTAATTTGACATCTCCAATGTAATTCAACATCTCCAATTCCATTTCATATCTCCAATGTAATTCAACATATCCGATGTAATTTGAGACTTTCGATGCAATTTGAGACTTTCGATGCAATTTGACATCTCCAATGCAATTTGACATCTCCAATGCAATTCAACATCTCCGATATAATTTGAAACTTCCAATGTAATTTGAGACTTCCAATGCAATTGGACATCCCCAGCAATTTCACATTTCCAATGCAATTTTGACATCTTTAATGTAATTTCACATATTCGATATAATTTGACATATCCGTTGTAATTTAACACGATATCTCCGATATAATTTGACATTTCTGAGGTGACATCTCTAATGTACTCTGACATCTTCTTTTCATGTAATTTGACATTTCCAATGCAATTTCAAATCGGTTACCTTATCATGCATCTACAGAGTGCTAGAGAGCGAGCGCTAGAAAAATGTTTCAAATTTTTGCGGGGTAGAGAAATTTTTTAAAGCAAAAAACACGGCAGCGTTTCTCATCAAACCCAACAATACCTCGAAAAATAAGCAAAATAAAAAAATCGCGGTACCAGACAAACAAACAGATAGGCAGGTATCGAGTGTATAAGAGGGAAGATAGATTTAGTATGCATTTTATATACACATTAATGCAGTAGCTTGCCGGTTCTTGCGAACATATGCCGTAACAAGTGTTCAAAGGGCTTCGATAATTATTATCAATTCAACACTTATCGAATTATCACTATTTCTTTGATACAGGCAAATGAAAGATCTATGATCAAGTGAGCTTTTCATTCAAGCCAGGAGAAGGAGTAACCTACATGCATTAAATACAGAATGAAAAATTAGTTGCAATTTGGCAAATGTTAGTGCGCTGAGTTACAAGATGGCATTTATATCTGTAGTATACTCTACAAAGGTCTTGTTTTCTTGTATATCAATTGTAGGAAAATGAGCTTCGCCCAGTATGTAAATCAAAAAAAAGTTCGTGGACGCTCAAATAAAATAACAAATGAAAATCAGCCAGTACTTGAGGTGGAACACGTACAGAAACGATTGGAGATGACAACGCCACGATATAAGAACCGCGCAGGAGGTGTTTTTATTCCCCGGGACCCAAATATCGACCGCGCCGAGCGTGGAATTTACGTATTGCCAGAATTTGTGGCCGTACATAAGCTAAAGGCAAGTATATGGCGCAAGGCCACTTCTTTGCCTTCCATCCTGCACCGTTTAAATGGATTAGTTGTCGCCGAGCAGCTCCGAGTTCGGATTGTCACCGAAACTGGACTTGGCCGTTCGCTGAGCGTCGTTGGTGGCGAACACTGGAAACCTTTACGGCTTGAGGCGCTTGCAGGCGATAAGTCCGTCCAAACGGGCGTTAGGAAGTTTGGTCGCCTTATGGCAAGTAAGTCTCGTAAATTCGATAAGGAGCAACTGCTTACAAGTATGGAGTTCCTGGAACAGCCGGACCTTACCACCTGTTTAGGCCCATCTCCCGGCGATATAATGAAGGCTCTTTCAACAAAACATGCGAAGGATTTATTTGATATGGAGCGTTCTGAATTACTGGGGGATGCTTTCCTACAGGTGGCATCTACATTTGCACTAATCGACCGCTACCAATTTGAGACGACTCGAGAGCTGGCAGTTTATCGCCAGTATCAAGTGTGTAATCGTCATCTTCTATATCGGGCTTTTGAACGCGATCTCACAAGTCTTGTGAACACAGTAGCTTTTCATGCTCGGCGTAGTTTTTTACCTCCAGGCTATAAGTCATGGCCCTTCGAGGAACGACTACTTGACCCGGACTTTTTGCGGGTTTTCGTTGGGACATACGGCTATGAATATAACGGTGAATTAATGTTGAAAGACATGCGCTTTGCAGCGGGCTACGGTCAACTCCTTACCGAGATAAATAATATGGATGAAGAGGAGTTCCGAATCGAGGTACGAGTTTCTCAAAAGTTACAAGGTAGAAGAGCTAATGTGACCAGTGTATAATATCATAGGCTTCACAAATTCTTCCTATATATAAATAATATTAATAAAAATCAATTTAACTTTGTAGTGTAACTAGTGCAAAGGTTGCTCTTTTTATCCTGTAAGTGGTAGATTTTATATTTGCAATTCAGTTCCTTATGCGGATTTTAAACTTTGATTTGTCTTTATGAACTTCAGGTAAACCAGAACTTCTTGACAGGCTGTTTTCTTCCGGATCGTAACAGTCTTCTGGTCAAGGGTTTCCAAGACTACAAAGCAAAAGTAGCAGGGGATGTTGTTGAGGCGCTGGTCGGCGTGTATGTGGAAAAATGCGGTCCCGTGGGTGGCCTTCGATTACTCAAATGGCTTGGCCTTGACTTCGGCGACACCGACACAGGAAACTTTATAAACGCGTTTAAATTAGAATTAACAGCTGCTAAAGAAGCGATTCAACCCTATGAGTTTGCTCCATTTTTGCATCACGTACAGCGTATTGAAAGGAAGCTTGGCTACGTGTTCCAAAATAAGATGCTTGCATTGCAAGCTATCACACATCCTTCATGCAGTGAACATCATTTAATTGAGCCAAATTGCCGGTTAGCATTTATTGGTGAGGGAGTAATCGACTTCCTTATAACAATGTACATCTATAGAATGAATGCCAAGTTTAACCCCGGCCAACTCACTGACCTCCGAGCCGCTTTGACTAACAGTCAAATTTTAGCTCACGCGATCGTTAAGAATGAGTTACATACATCGCTACTATACGCCAACAACAGACTCTTCACAGCAATTAAGAAATACGTAGACAACATCGAGGAGATTGGAGTGCGACTAAATACGGTTCTAGGCGATTGGGAAACGGAAGATTTAGAAGAAGCAAGTGTACCCCGTTCTCTTGCACGTCTTCTCGAGGCTCTTCTTGGCGCTGTGTTTTTAGACTCAGGGAAGTCTTTCAGTGAAGTATGGAAAATTATCGTCGAAATAATGGGATATGAGATTTCAGTGTTTTCCAAGAACATCCCCATCTCACCCGTACGGGAGCTGTGTACGAGGTTCCCTGGCACATCGTTCAAGAAACACAACATGCTTGTCGGTAAGTTACGATATTGAGTCCTTCTACATTTTTCATGTCTTATTTATCAAACAGGCGTATCTCTACTTAATTTGTAGCTTGCCAAAAGTCAGCTCTTATTATACCTTAGACGACTTGAGCCTTTCCGTGCGAATTGTAGCGATAGGCATATCCCACCTTCGGATGTTGGCATATTAATGGTATGCTTCCGCTGGCGTGTTGATATGTAGTGATAAATGTATATCAAACATGGTAATACTGATCGTATTCTTCAAAAATTCTAGTTTCACATATTGCTCCTGATTGGCGGTAAACACCACTCTGTGATATTCGAGTTCTTCCTGCCACTTCGAAGAAAATACCACTACCTCAGTTAGAAAAGTAACTTTTCACATAGCAAGTACAAAACAAAATAAAGTAGAAAATACGTCTACTCGACTTTGTAAGCTATGAATGACCAACTAGTTCAAGAGCTTCGCTGATCGACAGCTGTTTTATGCTATGTAAAGTATTTTGTTTTCCATCTCGGATCCAGGTTTCTAAATGGAAATTTACAAAGCTGTTTGTTAGATTGTTTCCTTATAAAATAGTTTCATGGGCCATTCTACACAGGGTTGGGGAAAAGTAATGAGCGCCAGAAAGTCTTTTAATTATGATACCTTTAATTCCTAAACTTTCTCGATCAATTAGAAATTTACGATATTTGGCTTTTTTATTTGACGTTTCGTAAAACGAGCCGTTTATTACAGTCATAGATTTTCACGGATGGATCCTTCTGAAATTTGCATACATGAACACGTTGACGTAGATGAATAGCTATTTGTACAAATACAAATACTCTTAACTCTAACTCACTCCAATATGGCAATAAAGCTATGCTCGTTAGCATAAACGAATCGAGTTATTCAATTTTATGAAAGATTTAAACAAACTTCTTCATCAAATCAAAATGCGCTCTAATATAGAAAACCTACATAAACGAATGAAAACGAATCAGATACCTCGAACTGGGTAAATAATTTGAGTAACAAAACCCAGTCTTATTACATTGCTCTTTATAGGACTAAAAATGCCTTCAAAATTAAATAAAATATGAAATCGCGAAAAAATACAAGTGTTCTGAGCTCAGTATGCCAATCTCCAAAAAACAAAACAGTTTGACATGCACAAGAAACAGAAAACACTAAGATTGCTCTAGTAACATACAAATCGGTAGCTAAACACCTACGGTTCATCGAGGTTAATGTCTCACTTATTTTATAGGACATCAGTAGTAATATTCAGTGTTATCAGGGTAGTTGCGTGCACATAGCCGCAAGCTTGAACCAACATGCACCAACTTATTAGCTTGTTATTAGCAGGTCATTAGCTTGTTGTAGCACTTGCTTAATTGTGGCCTCCTCATGCGTTTTTTAGGAGAAGACAGTGACATGGTTGAGGTCACGATGTATTTAAGGTTACCAGACGGCCAAGAGGAGGAGTATACACAGATAGCGGAGACGAAGAAGTTAGCGAAGACGATTCTTGCTAAAAAATACCTGCGCCGACTGGAAAAAGAAGAAATGTTGGCTGAAATTGGACGTCGAAAGAATGCCGGTGAGGACACGGAGGTAGTGCGTACACTTGAAGATGCTCTACTAAGTTCAGAGCTTGTAAAGTCCAAGTACTATCGTAAAAAAGTGATAACATAGTTATTTCAACGCATTGTTGTACCACCGGTAAAAACAATTGTTGTTGATCTTAAATAAAAAAAATATTATAATACGATTGCTGAAATTAAAGCAAAACAACGTAGATGGCCTTTAGAGGTCGATCCAATATTACCGCTTGTCGGCTCTGGAGTTCAAGGTTTTTGACATGGATTTTTGACGACCCGAAAGATCCGAAATTGAAGCCATTGACGGAAGTCTTCACGATCACGACCAAAGGAAAATAGATGCTCGGATGAGCCTGTCTCTCTGTGCATACATATATACATATATATATGGGTACATACAGTAATTAATTAGAAGGTCAGTCAGACGCGCCAGAAAATAAATTCATCTATGCTGTAAAACAAGGATAATTATTCAACAGTCAAGGCAATAGTCTATTGCAAATAAATAAAATCGTTATTCACACAACTTTGAATTTAAGTTAAAATTAAAACAATGTTTGATTAGCATTTAGCTATGTTACCATTTATACTGTACTACGTTTATCGCAATGAAAATGCAATCGACATTCCAATAACGAAAATTAACGTATAAAAAACACTTAGTAGCGAATTCTTGTAACGAATTCTCTTGACTTCTCGGTTGTTCTTTTATCGCCACTTTATAGTTTCTGGTCGCGTTTTTCAACAAGTACTAGATAATCAAACAAAAAAGTTATACTAATAAGGTTTTGGTAACTTAGTAAACTGAAGTTTTGTTCAGAACTATGAAGCATATAATTGCACTGTAAGGCATGTCTCGAAACGTTTGCACCCCTGCCGATGGTATGTTAAAAGCAGACACATATTGTGTTACAAGCTACAGAGAGTAATGTCAAATAAGAGGTACAGGTTTAAATGAATGCATGCATAGGTTGATCGGTGTGCTAGTATTGGTACCCTTGTCGGTAAAGTCAAGCCGTAGAAACAACTGAAGCAGATTCGCAGTCTCGACAATGAACATTTAACACCAAATGCAGAGGTGGGACTTTTCGGTGCACTCCCAACCGCCCTGAGCCTCAGACTTCAGTTTACATTTCCCGATCTTCTCAAATTTGCTTGTACTTTTGAAATTTTTTGATATGCCAATTCACAGACAGCATGATAACAAGGATGCCGTTTTTCCTACAATGTATGTTGTCAATGATGGCCTGCAAAAAAAAAACAAAAAAAAAAAAAAAGAAGTACAACCAATCAGCAAAGTTACAACTTCCAACTCTATCATGCCTAGCAGGTAACGAAAAATGGCAGTTCACACGAAAAATGCACATGGATGATTGTCAAATAGCGGAACAAACAATATCGGAAAGAAAAAAGTGGTTTGTACTTTTTATTTTATATGAAGCAAGTCTGATGAAATAATATGTATATAATATAAGGGATTTGATACGGACCTCGTGCCATTCTGATTTACGTGTCACCGATTTTAGCCGCTTTCTTCCTACCTAAGAAGTATGAGCGGAATCATTTTATAACCACCTCGTTACATCTACAAACTTTCAAAACCTGCAAAAAAGCGTATGTTTTGAGCAGTTGAAAACAGCTGACATATTCAAGAAAACACTGAAGCGTATCTGATGCCTCTCAACATTGTTAGCGATTTCTTGTTGCAAGTGATCAAGAACTGACTTGAACCACCGCGCCCTTCTGAATCTGAATTGATGCGACGGAAAAATTCATAGGTAGTAGGTGTTTATCAAGTATAGCTGCCATTATCTGATCAAAGAACCTTAATGCTTTGTCTCCATAAGCGAGATAGCACAATAATTTTTTGTTCATCACTTCCAAAGACCCAGTTTGGTTTCGTAGATTTTAATGCAGCAGCAACCTCAAGGACACTCGCCCCTGAGAAAGCAGAAAACGGAACTGAGCATGGCTGGAACAAGGCCGATTCAACTTCTGGCTTAATCTCGTCAACGGTTTTTGGTGGGAAGGATTAGGTTCTGAATGCTTTACTGGCAGCCAGCAATGAGTGTGTGAAACGCACCAACTTAGTAAAACCTTAGTTTTTTCCCCCCTGCGCCTGCAGTACTTTGAAGCCACGAGAGAGGGGCTTTTGTGCGTTTTGATCTCATTTGTTTTTCTTTCCTTGACTACACGTGTTTCTTAGCTAGAATCGGTCAAGTCCTAATTACGATCAGCTACGTCCAGACAAAGAATTAATGCTGTTTACTTGTCTCCGTTGCCTTAATGGTTGCGTTGAGAATTTGGAGATCTGGCTCTCTTTCTTCGGCGTTCCCTACCGCCTCCCTCGGCACTTCTTCTCGACTTCCTCGCTCGCCTCTCCTTGTTTTTTTCCCGCCCATCATACCTCCCGGTTTTTCCCAAAGTGCTTTCTTTTAAATATTTTATTTGAAGACCCACTATAGTGTCCCATCAGTTCGTTAACTTGATGTCGCTCTTTGGGCCCTTCACCATGTAGCCCACAATTTTCCTAAAACTTGTCCTTTCATAGAGCTTTTCCTTTTAAGAAACCTTTCCCTTTACCTCCTTAAGTGTCGTACAGTGTAAGGCTGTGCTCTACATTGTCCCCCTCCATGACCAGACAGCACTCGGGCAGCTCCATAAGTGAGCTTTCTCCTTGACTGTCCTTTCAAATCTAGCCCTCGTCTATTTTTCTCGCCATTGTTCGGTGCAAGCCCTCATCCATGAATGGCGAGCCTTTTTCCTCCACCAAGGGTTCTCGCGGCGGCACCTTAATCATGACCAGAAGCTCTTCGCTCGATACTAGCCGATACACAGTTAACCCAGTTCTGTGCAATACTATGCACATAGTCGCCTGTTGGATCCCCGCATATTTGATAATGAACACTTTTTTTAGCGTTGACCTCCCTCGTATTCTTGTACTTTTTTATTTTTTTCAGAGGTTAAGGGTAAACCCTCATGGTGCAGATATTTGTGTATAATTATGATCACGACGCAAATAATGTGCATCATGCTACCATGTTCGGCCAAGTAAAAGTGAATTTGACTTGAATCACCTTGAGCAACCTAGAAAGTTAGTGTCTACTCGAAGAAGAAGTCTACTCAGAACCTAGCGGTGCTTGCAACCTTAGATCAGAGGTAATTGGAATATTTTTCATTATCGCTTACAGTTCTACTTGAAAAGCAATGCCATTGTTAAAGGCTTTCTGCTTAAGACATACAGCTCAATTGAAAGGGGGACTTCCTCCTCGGAAAGGGACGAAAAGGCGAACCACGGGGTTCCTCAAAAAAGTGCGGTTGACCCTCGTCTCCAGAGAACACAAAAATGCATCGGCTATTATAGCCAAGCTTACCAGTCAAGTAATACAGTGCTAAGCATATTAAAAATCGCATTACAGAAGGAAATTTGAAGATGAAGTTAGACTAAAAAATCTTCACTATCTGAACAGTACATTAAGATTTACTCAAGGTGATTCTACTTGTGTCCAGCACACCGTACCATCAAAAAGTGTTATTACTTAGTTAGCTCCGGTAGTTTAGTGCTTGTATAAGTATATATGACTTTTATTTTTATTAATCTTAATGCAGTATTTGCATTTTAAACATATATCTAATCCGGGAGGAAACAACATTTTTGCGTATAAGGAACACTGCTTTGCCGTTATCGTCGCAACACGAGAATGCAAAGATGCTGATTTCGGACATTTTAACGGAATGGCACTCACGTTCGTTGCCTCACAACCATCAAGTATCCATTTAGCTGTATTAATAGATAGCGTTACATTTATAATAATCACAGTGAAATTATTTAAATAATATACATGGTTAATACAATTAAGGAAACTATGATACCTATTAGATAAAACCAATAATAGTAACCGACATCATTCTGGGAATGTCAAGCCACTAGGGCCTGGCCTAGCCTGGTAGCTTCTGCCGATAGACGTTATTCTTTAAATCTCATTGAAAACAAGTTGCGTTCTCTTTCTGATAAAATTATTTGTTAATTTAACATAATATTCGAGTGCTCCACTTCTACGGTATTGTAATATTTAATATATTTGGAACCTGGCAAGGTCATACACCGGTCGAATAGTTTGCGTTCATTACGTAAAATCTTTATCAATAGTTTTATATTAATTAATAGCGTAGAGAGCATTAAATCTCGTATAACCTCATAATTTGTCATCAAATCTTGATGAAAAGATTTTCTGTTGGTTTTGAGCCGCGCTTGTATGTCAATCGAATCCAGATTTAATATTTAGTCGGTGGACTCCGCGGCAACAGCGACGCGGTATCACCACTAGGCAAATTACATACTGTATCCTGAAATTTTCTTAGCAATGTGAAGTGATGGTGCTAATGCTGAGCTCAGCTATAACAAGCAAACATCGTATGAACCCTAGTTAAATTACTTTCCGACTTCAGCTTGTTTTGCATATTGTTAGTGATTTTTGTTTTTCAAAACTCTTTGATACTTGGACGGTGCAACGGGTTACCTTAACGTGGTTAGTCTCTTTTCATTAACTTGTATTCTTCTGTTAAACTTTCTCATAAGTCTACATGGTGTTAGCAGAAAAATGACGTAATCTCAAGAACAAGAACAGAGGTACTTCATTACCCTTCCAGAGAAACTACAACCTACTGAGTCAATAAACTGGCATGCAGTAAGCGGCGAAGAGTGGTAAAGCAATGTTTGCTGAGAAGGAATTTGTAGGTTAACCGGTAAGCTTTGGAATGAGTGACATTGAAACACGAACAAAAGGTTGGCGGGCGTACAGTCTGCGTTGTTTCACATGCAGGCCGGTCACGTAACTGGAAATAAGAATATATGCATAACTATTAATTCTGTGAGGCTCAACAGTTCTGCTGTATCTCTGTATAACCATGTCTTGATTGCGCGGTGGCGGAGCCGACGGTCTCCGTCATTGGATAAATTCACTATTTGCTCCTGCATAAACCGTCAATTCACCAACAAGCAGCCTCCATAGATATGCTGTGTACGCGTTTGTATCTTTCTTTTCTTTAAAGAAGTCGTGCAAGCGGAATGGAACATAGATGGAACATACTGTGTGTAGCTTCGCTAATTGACAGGGTAGGGTATCATCATCATTAGCGGCATCCTTATTTCAGCCTTACAAAAAAATAACACGAGTTTAGAGAGAACGATGATCTAAGTAAAAATAGCAAGACTAAGACAACAAGCCAGTTATTACCCACAATACATTCGATGACTAGAGTCTTTATACAGTTTCGTTTGAATTTTATCCTTGTATATCAACGGATTTTTATTATTCCTTTTTAATTTGTTGGTAAGTTTTGCTCCTAAATGAAGTTCAAGCCTACTGGGACATATATTTCTTCAATACTTAGATATGAACGGCTGAATATATGCACCGAATGAATACATAAGGCTAGAAATAAAAATAGAGAACTGGATGATTCAATTTTTTCAAGAAACTGGGACAAGTAGCGCAATAATAGAGACCATTCAATGCGGCAACTCGATAAAAATGCAAGCAGTCATTGGCAAGCTTTAACGAGGTAGTTTATTACGAAAAACCATATTTAGCGATAGCTTCAAATTTTCTGTTATCTATGTTAAGATGCCAAGTTGCAGTCCCCCAAAAATAAGCCAATATCCAAAATAGGGTAGGCATCGCAGCTTACATCTATACACTCATTCAGAAGTTTTCAGGACAAGTTTATTTATGACATCTCGCAAACGTATAATAAATCACTTATCTAACTCAGTGATCGCAATATTCAATTAGTTTAAAAACCAGATGATCTTTTTAGGTTAGCGCACAGCGGTTGCTTCAATAGTATTGAAATGATTAAACGGGACGAATATCGCCACGCCGCTTATGATATCTGTGACAATTATGTAAAGCTTTAGTTAACCTGGTATGCTTTCACAACTTTAAGGTCTGTTGAAAAAAGCTAATTAGAATTCTGCATATTCTTTATTTTGCAGCTAAAAAACTAAGCCCTTTTGAACTTGATGTCTTCTCTGTTATGGTGGAGCTAACAAACTTTTCTACGAAAGCAAGCCAAAAATTACATACGTGTACTAATGCGTGTCTAACCTCGAATTAAAAAAAGTATGGCCATTTTATAGTAAATTTAGGGATCACGCAATAGTATTCCTTCAAATTTAATGTGAACCTTTTCGTTGTAATATTCTGGTCCGGTAAAATCGAAATGACCTGCTAAAATTGCAATTGATCATAGATACATAGTGGTCCATCAGTTTCATTGTTAGACTGTTTACTTATGGTCTTTGAAAGAGTAATGATAGTTAAACTCAACCGAAAGGTGAGAACCGGTAACTAAATGCACAAGATGTATGTTCTAGTTGCTCCTAGTTTACTTAACAAGTTTAACAATTTCATTTTGAAATATTTCATTTTATCTTAATATAAGTGCTAAAGAGAGTATCTGTTCCCTAGAAGTACTATTTTTAGTTTTACACCGTGCTACACGTATGGCGAATTTGTAAGTACACTTGAAGAAGGATCAGATTAGTGAAGATTTCTTGTTGTTTTTTGGTTCAAGATACAACATATCCAATTTAACGGCATAGGTAAGAAAAACCGTTTCGCTCTCTGAGAAGTTTCGCAAATTGCACCACACTCAATCGATAACCCTAAATTATTTTTATATTTGTTTTTTTATTTTATTGAAAACTTAAATTCATGAATTTATTTCATGATGTAAACTTTGAACTTTGTAGGTTTCATTTTTTTTAGCTGGCCTTAATGCGCTTATGACAAGGACTTAGAAACTGGATTGAAGGTATTCGCTTGTGTCTCAGAAAATGCTCAAGTGTTTTAGCTATAACCTTCCTACGCTGCTTTGTTTCACTTCGATTTTTTGGACAGAATACAGTCTTTGAAGGTTGATAGTGCTGAATCATTCTGAAACGTGAAAAACATTTGAGCACCACAAGCGTGGGAATTCATGTTTATTATTCCGATGAATATTGGCCCCCGTAAGATCTTAGCTGGTAGTTTCTGCAAAATGGGTGCCTATGCTGGTGACGCGTCAGTCCTATTTCGTATTCGTTTATCCCTCAGAGCTGCCACTTAATTTCCCTCTGAATACGTGGAGTATGTTGTAAATAACCTTGAAACGTTTGGACTTGTTTTCTTTTATTATTTCAACTATTGCGAAGAGTTATCAGGATAAATTCAATGCGACTCTATGGAGAGCTTTTTCCTATACGCGTGTGAAATGTCTTGGTTAAATAATCTGTGGAACCTTAAAGTGGTACTCCCTTCTTGAGATGTGTAAAATTTTGAGTTTTGCTGCAGGGATTCTGTGGCTAGTGTTTTCAAAGAGCACAGCTATCGTCTGTATGATGTGTAAGGTTTAGTTTGATTCAAATATAATCGCCATTTTCAATATTTTAAAAGGCGTTATGCTGCGTGATATATCATTACCAATTACTACCATTGTCAAAAGAATAGCTTATCGTGTAACGCCATTTTCCAAGCAATTTGCTGAGAAAGAAAATAGCTACTATGTTCTCACTTACAGCCTACCAACATCCTGGGTTTCACTCTTCCATGTCGTTTGGTGCATCTTTTCAGCTAAGAATTAAAAAAAGTGAAGAATTACATATATAGTTAAAGTTAATATCCATTTTTAAGCATGATATAAGTACAGGTTTTACCCTTAAAGTTCGGCAATTCATATTGGTGTTGTAATCTTTCCTTTAGTAATGATTTTAGTGATCTATTCAAGTCCCACAATAACGAAGTTTAGTAGATTATTTTGATACAGTTGAAGAGCCTCAGAGTTAATACGACAAAGTTGCATTTTTGAGAAGGAAATTATGGGAGTATACGTGTAAAAAATTTTTAAGAATAAATTTTGTTTTTCACATTTCTGACTACTTATAGTCAAAGGAACCCAAAACTCATATCATAAAATATTGGAGAATTATATATACAAGTTGAAACATATAATTGATTTGACTAAAATTTTAAAGTTGGAACAAATATCGCACAAGATCAGGATACATTTAGGAATTGTCAAGAACTTCAAGCTCTATATATAATTGTAGAATCGTTCTTTCTAAGTTAAATATTAAAGGGTAATACATAGCTTATCAAACGTAAGATGAACAACCAAATAGCATTAAATAAAAGTCAGTGTAACAAATTCGTTTCGTCACGGATTTGGTTAGTAAAAATCGAACCAATTAATATGACATGGTTAAGCGTTCCTAAAGTCCGTATTTTGTATACACACACAATTCCAATGAACACCCGGGTCGTGTTGTAAAGACTAGTGCGGAATGAGCTGTAATAGGAGTAGGAGGGGTAGGTAATGCATTTTTCATAAGTCCTTCACTAACCTGGCAAACATCTTGCCGTCGAATGAGCGCGTGAGAGTTTCTCTGTCGCAACACAAAGAGATAGCTTTATGCGACAACAAAGAATTGAAAAGGCGCTTGGTGTTATACCTTAAAATGTAAATGATTGATACAAAGCGAATTATATCTGTTGAATAATTAAAGAGAATATACTTATTCAACAGGTAATCTAATAAATGACGACGAAGTATAAGTGAATTAAGGCATGCGAAGGAAACCATCGCAAAGCGTATATTTTTCTGAAACCTGGCCCAAAGAAGAAATAATGAACCTAATCTAAGAAGGAAGAAAGAGACACCTAAAACTACATTAAATAGATAATCCGAAATTTCAGGCATTATTATAAAGGAGCTATTTTAGACAATTTCATATACATACACCTGGAGGTATAAGAAATGCATCCATCGAGAATACATGATGATAGCAAAGAGTAATAAAGAAGAACATTTGACAAGATTTGTCTAAGTACTGAGACGGCTCAATGACCATGACTTACAAACCAATCTCCTAAATGTAAATTCATTCAATTCTAATGCTAATGGCTTGGGACAAAATAAAAGTCTATTTTACATATTATTATTTACTATATCTTTAAGAATATAGCAAACAGCAGTTTTAATAAAGGGTACCGCTCTTCAGATTCTCTCCAATAGACGACGACATCGTCGGAAAAGAAAAAATACGCATCGTAGAAGGTTTAAAAAGTGGTAATACATGAGTTTTACATACAACACTTTTTTATGGCAAAGATGCGAGATTAGGCTAAAAACACGTTTGATGGTTGACTCTAAAGATCTCAAGTTTACAAGAAATCATTGTACTTTCGTGTGAAACATGTTCAAATTACCTTGAGCCCAATCTATTTCTGGAAAAAACCTAGTACACCATAAAGCAGAATTCATGTGGATTACGCTAGTTTTTGAAAGAGTGTTCATATTCATTATTTTTGATGCCGCGGGTAAATGGACCAAAATATTTCCCACGAGAACAGCCAACAGTCAAAAAGCTAAATGCCCTCCGCAAATATTTCCAAGCGTTGGATATCTAAACATACCTGTTTCAGGTTATGGTTTACTAGCGGTCAGCTCAACATTTGTTAGAAAGCAAAGGAGTTCACAATAGATCATATGTATGTTTACTTACCCATGAAAAAAATGAATAGAATTCTTAGGGTGATTGGCAATATTTATAAACACTACAAAACAAACTTCAAAAATGGGCATCTTGGAATGCACGATGTTTAGGTAAACGAAAGATTTGCATTCCGTATACATAATGATGCGGCCAGAAAATGCCCAAAAAAACTGTTCGAAAACGTTGGTCGAGACGTTGAAATTAGGTTTAAAAATATCGTATATAGATGTCAGATCAGTATGTTCTAAAGCAGGCAAAAATGCCTTGTAAATCAGTTTAGAACAAGGCGCGACACAGATCTCGATAATACCTTAAACTATGATTGCCTATGACTCTAATAGAAAAAGAATATCATCCGTACTATTTTAACGAACTTTTCAGCAACGGGAAAAAGTAAAAATACGTTACCAAGTTATAAAAAAAAAGATTATTACACGCTTTGTTGCGCTCTATAAATGTTTGCTAGGGAAACAATTAAGCTAGTGACCCCAGTGGTCTCATGTTGCGGTCTGAAGCTTTTGCTCAATGTAGCTTCGGCTGCGGTTAACCGTTCCCAAAATTGCTGTCACTCGAGAGAACGCTTGGAAAGCTTTGAAAGTTATTAATAGACATCTTTACAAATACGAACCGCAACTGCGATTTCCTGCTTCGGGTATTGTTATTCCGCGAGACTGACAACAGGGTCGTAAAGGTTATTTGGTGGCTGCGTTGCAAACCGCTCATGTGTGTTCACCTACTTTCAAACAAAAACAAAACCTCATGTAAAAAGGTTATTAGAACGCTAATCAGAGGTTCCACAGTTTTTCTAACGGACGCTACAGATACCATGAATTAACTTAGCCTTAAAATTTCATACAGAAGTACATGGCTAGTTTCTAGCTGCATTTTAATTTAACAATGCATAAAGCGTAAACGAATAAGGACCGTATGTTTTAAACAATCTGATATTCCATATCGTAGTTATACTCAATTCAGTGAAATTTCAATGTACCTCCATTTAGTTCGATGCTACGACGTGCATAATTTGCGACGTGATATTCTTATTGTTAATCGGGGCTTCGTTCGACTATTAAATCCTCTTTTCACCTGAAAAAGGACAAAAAACAATATTAATGCTTTACAATTTGAACGATATATTTTGCACGTTACGAATAAGAACACAATGAACACCAGATAAGCCATAAACTTTACACACATACACTTTACATACATAAAGAACGTTTTATTAATTCTTTCTGTTCTACTAATTTTAAGCACCGTTATCAAGTGGACGTTTTGAAGGATATTTGTACAAGAGTTAAAATATCTGAATAGGCCATTTGATTTTAGAATCCGTCTATACATCTTAATACCCGATATATCGTGAAGATGTGACACTAATGAAAGACTTAGTGAATTCCTGCTTACATTGCACTGTAATTCGATACATCAAATAAACTTATTTGAACATGCTTAATGGCTTTGATAAAGCCAGATTGAGACTATAAAACGTCTACGTATACAGCTCGACACGTGTTATACTAAAACAGGAAAAAATCATATTAGTGGGTAGAGCCGTTGCTTGAGTAGTATGCATTAAATGCATATTGAAATTTATCTCACTTATTCTTGCATTGCGAAGAAGCCCAAAAATTACCTCTACAATAAATGTACATTGGTATGCATCTTTACTGCACATGACAGCGCTTTTGAGAACACAAATATCATGTTATTTTCCGCACATTATATTGACACCAAGTTTATCAGTGTTTGAAGGACAAAATGATCCTTAGCTTTACTGAGCGCAGCTTATTAATATAAATGAACATGTATACATGCAAATCCGTCTATAGCTATTGTTCAGATGTATATTTTTACATACCAGTGGATTGTGCCATCACATTGGTATTGCTCTTGGTATTTCTTTTCACAGGAGTACCTAAACATGCCACCGGTTTGGTAGATAATCACATTCTAAAATATCCACACCAACTCAGCTATAATAATATGGAGTAATACGATAAATATGACAAGTCCTAACGATCGAGGCGCGAAGCGAGGTGCTCCGCCAAAGTTACCGCGCAAAAAAGTTTGGAACCGGTTGCAGGTGTCACTAGACTAACTGTAAGCAAACAAATATTTAAAAACAAGCCAAGTTTATCAGCTCTTGTTGATATATGTTTCATTCATAACGCGAAGAGCTTATCGCCTGCGTGCTGCTCTAGAGTTTAACAGGTAACATGAATTAGGCCGCTTCCAACAAATTAACGTAGAGCTTACGGAAGGGATTGACAGATTTCAGCACGTTATAAATTGTATTAAAAAATATCATGACTTCCACACACCATCAAGCTTTGTTTATTTTTAACACCAGCGTTATCAACCTGCCTTTCTATAATAAGAACCAAAACATTTTTGTTGATGCATCATTTGGACGGGCTGATTTTACATTTACCTTCGAGTGGTCGTTACAGTGTTTTCATGATATGCTCAATATATTTGGCCACGTTTGTGCAAGCCCTTTCCCTTACTTGCTTTTGCTGTGCGCAATCGTGCAAGAAGTTGTCGTTAATTTTTGGGCCATATTACAACATTGTTTTTAGGTTTACCGACTGTTCCGTATTGTTCCCTTTCCTGCATTGCTAGTCACAGTTGGTCGCATTCAGTCCATTTGTGACTT
Organism: Tropilaelaps mercedesae; assembly: GCA_002081605.1. Classification (NCBI taxonomy): domain Eukaryota; kingdom Metazoa; phylum Arthropoda; class Arachnida; order Mesostigmata; family Laelapidae; genus Tropilaelaps; species Tropilaelaps mercedesae. The sequence continues at coordinate 33,125 of MNPL01029336.1, read as the reverse complement.
TGCTGTTACGTCTTACTTCTGCTTTTGGCGGTGCTCTTTGGCGGGAATAGTCCTTAATAACCGGCACGATTAGTTCAGTTATGCATAAGACAGAATTATTAGTCGTGGAGAAATTCTTAAACCAATTAGAGGATCGTACCCTAACACTTGTAGTGTGAATCCGAGAAAGCCTATAAAGAGGAAAAAACAACCTTCATTTAAGAACCAACATCCGCGTGTTAAATTTATTTTACGATGCTTCGTCTTCACAATTCTTTCGGGCAAAAAAATACTTCATTCAACAGTTCAACTTGAGCGTATCTGTTCGTGTATATAATCGTTCTATAAGCCAGTGAGCGTCTTGTCGAGAAGCAGCAAGCAAGCCATAAGAATATAACAATCGTAAGCGGTTGAAAGTGTTTACGGCCACGGCCCAAAGTACTACTGCTGTATCTTCCATACATGGACTTCATACTGTGATGTGTACTAAAGGTGGCCGTGTTACCACAAAAAACATTTCAAATGTTTTAAAAATAGATAAAATAGTGATTCTCAGTGAAAACGGGAAAGATAGCCCTGCTGCTGATATGTTACTTAGGCCAACATCGCTACACTTGGTGGGAATATCCAGTGTCATCGCGTGGTGGTGGATTTGCTTGAATACATGGTGTTCCCTTCTTATGCCTGGAGTTGAGTGTAAACATATTTTATTCAGTGCGGATGAAAGTTATAATGATTACTACAATGACGTGTTTGATGAGGAGCAAGAACAGTCAGAATACACTCAAAAATCCTTGCTTAATGATGGTATGTGCAAATGAAAGGCTTTAGAAGGACATACGTACACCTCGCGAACTGCGTTTTTTTGGTTACTTATCCATATATGAATCCTCTTTTCCATTATTAAAGCCCTTTCTTGAGGAACTTATGTGTACTAGCCTTTCCGGAAGAACGTTTGTTATCGAAAAGCGGAGTATGTTATCGAACCGCAGGTGAAGGCTGAATATTTTAGCCTTGACCTCCAAAAGCTATAAGTCTTTCATATTTACCGTATTAACTGAACGGTTATCATGTTAGCTTAGCATGCGCCAATCTGCGCGCATGCCATTACAACTCCGTCTATGACCTTTTAGCTTGGAGTTTTAGAGATTCACTTTTTAATAAATTACTGGTTGTGACAACTTGATTCTGTCTGATATGATTGAGTAAGCAAGCTTTCTCAAAAAACCGATTTTGGATTCCTATGCGCTTAATTATTTTCCAACTTTTACGTCTATAAACTTCTGTATTAGTGGAGGTTTTAAATTTTGAGAGGAACATATGTTTTACTGTAGAAAAAGACTTAACGTAGGACTGCAAATTTTTTACCTTCAACGCTTTCAAGCCAAAAACACGTTGTTACAAACATAAAGTGTGCGAAGTTTTATACTCTCATCATATCAGCTTGTCAGGGTCGCTATATTTTGGCGGTAAGTTAGGCAAAGGGGTTAGAAATGCTAACAATTTTGGTTCCTTTAAACTTAATAAATACCATAAAAGGTTTCTGCCAAAAAGACAACTCTAGCCTTATATAATTCTTCTCAATCTCAGAATGCAAACGTATTGTGCCGCGCATCTACCCAAGAGGTACCATAGAGAGGCGTTTGCTCGATTTTTATCTAACGCACTGCGTAATTATACTACTCGGTGTTTTTAATTGTGCACCTAATTCATTCTAAGTGCATTAAGCTAGTCCTTTTTCTTAGGGGTCTTCGAAGTTGAATGGTACTTTTTAAAATTTGTGTACAAGAGCAGTCGAATCGCGGATCTACCTGAATCCCTGGAGTTGGCCTATCTTTGTTCCCTATTAATGCTGGGTCCCCTGAAAACAGGAATGTAATGTTATTGTTGGAAGTAGTTTTGCTGGCACTTCCTCTTTCTCTCTCATTTTTTTTAAACGAATAGTAATTTCAACGCAGTATTCGTCTCCAGTAAGTCAACATGCGCATGCATCAGCTTTTCTTTACTTATTGTTTTTTTTTTATTATTCTGGATAGTTTTGTCTTTCTTTGGGATCTACTGTTTTGCAAAAAAAAATTAATAGGAATTTTATCTTTCCCGAGTTGATCTATTTTTCTTAGGTCTTATGACTGTATTAGAAAAAAGAAATAAAAGCAGTAAAAAGTGTTTAAATTACGGTTTCAACCTCCTAGGACAATCATTGTCCATAATTCATTGTGTTTTTACCTGTGTTTAAATGGGCTGACAAATATTAAAGTTAATTTCGGTTCAGTTTTGCTGTTTAATAATTTTAAACGTTTTTGTTCCGTCGTTGGTGCATTGTATGATCTCTATAATCTCAACTTCCCTATCTTTTAAAATATATCTGCAAAAATAACGTATGTAATGTATCACAGCTTGGTTGTCCTAACACGCGGTTTCTCTCGTGTGAATTATTACAGCATATGTTGTATGCTTCGATATTTTTCTGTTTTAAATTTTAAGTAGATTTAACGTACGAGATGGATTCAAGCGTTTCGAATGCAAGATACACTAACTTCAGATACTCAAATTATTCTCTGTTCGTTGTTTCAGGTGACTGCGGTGTGGATGGACGCAGTGCGTTCACAAAGCGGGTTTTAAATGGAAGTTCTGCACACGATCACATTTTTCCCTGGACTGTTAAACTTTATCGAGTTGATGAACGTGGTAAACTTGGCCTCTGTACAGGCAGCCTGATATCCGATCGGCATGTCCTTACAGCTGCTCACTGTGTTTATGGGTCAGTGCGTGTTAAGAGTTTCTTAGAGGAATTACAAATAGTCGATTAGTATGACGATGTCAACATAATAAATGAAATTCTATACCTTGAATATACCTTTGTAAGTACATGATTTTTCAGCGAAGTACGACTGCTTCGAACTTACGATGAAAAGATCCTACGCTTTCCTAGTCAGGAATGCAATGGTTTATTTTCAAACGGAAAACCAGTTTCTACACGTTGATCCTAATCCGTTTGGTGTCTCAACACATTGAGGCATATGTTTCTTATGACTTGAACAGAGTGCGCTGACTGGTCAGTTCAGTTAATATGTAAATAATTCCCTCGGCAGGTGAGGTTGAAAAAGTAAGTAGACTAGATGAAAAACTGTGGTTAAAGGTTTTTGTTCTGGAAAATCAAATACGGCATTTGTCTAGTGAGCACCATTAAATAGAGCAACGAACATAGCTAAACAATAGCATCAAAGTCTATTCCTCATCTGTCTTACTTGCGCACAAGCCGCATTATGAAATCCAAATTATTGGGCGGCTATATTCCCTGAATACTGGGAAAGCAAGAGGTTTGTAGTAGTAGGCAGGTTAGCTATCATTAACTTGTTAACAAGTGTTGTTATAGAAGCGCATCATATCATGTGTGCCTTGAGCAAAGACAACAGATTAAGCCGATTAGCCTCAATAGCTTGAAGCATACGGATCTATATACGGTTTAAAAAAAATATTGAAAATAGAAGGCTAAATGCTTTTCCCCGTGCCACATGGATACTACAGAGTAGAATACACTATGAAGACTTATACAAAAAAACTTAGAAGTCCAATATACCGTTGTATCCAAGACAGCTAGCAAGATCAGACACATTTAAACTGGAGCCATTGTAATGTTATGTGAATGTACCGTTATTGCCTAAAATGGGATTTCAGCGGTTGGAGAAATGCCTCAGATCACTTTACTAGTACAGTGAGGCGACAGAAAAATTTTCAAAGCAAATACTTCTACGCAGAGCTATGGTTATTCTCCTCAAATCGAATATATCAAAACTTTCTTTTTCTGTAGAAACTAACTTCAGGTTTTATAAAAGCGTTCAGACAGCTAAAGGGTGAAATAAGTTTTGAAGTAAAATGCTACGAAAATATATTGGAGTCGTTCTTTTTTTCTATATCGGGAAAAGCAAAAATAGATATTGAATTCAGATCAAATTAACTACTAGGCTCGATAGTGACCGCATTCGTCAGTGACCGTCATGCCACAACAGCTGAAACTGATGCATACATTTTTACAATAGAGTTATTTTAAATGAAGTAGTTATTATCTTTAACTATTTTTTTTTTTATTGTCCATCATCTCATCATATCCATCAGCACTATTTTCTGCCAAATTTTAGCTGCCAAGCTGGCACCACGTAGCGTAAGGTCTTTGGAATTCACCGAGGAAAATATAGAGTTCGTGCTTCAGCTCTTATTTAAAAATTACTTTAAACTGTAAATAATTATTTGCGCATTTAGTATTATTAATACAACGAAACGCAATTCGATCGGACGCGCCTGGCACTCGGAAGGCTTGTGCGCTTGGCTAGAGCTATGACTCAGGCACACCCGACCATCTCTGTACTGGAGACTATGCTGAGCGTTCTAGCCACGCGTTTTTATTTTTTTGTCTTGCTTGAAACTAAATGGCATTAGCGATTAGTAAATAACCATTCGACCGAAATATTTTCAGCCATTACGTGGTATAATAATACCATATATATTATACGCAATATAGTCATCACTCAATTTCTGATGTTTTCTATTTGTGTAAGGTAAGAATCGTACCTACATGTCTTTCTAGACAAGCAGACATCTTAAATTGATTGTAGGACTGCTTGGGGCTAACAACACTCCCATCGAAGCCGGGCCTATACACGTTACAACTTTTGAATGTAGAAAATGAATATTGTGCTTTCCATTATATGGATATTTACATTGGTATTCAGTAACATGCACTGAGTAATCGCGATGTGTTTGCAATTTTTACACATACGAAATGGTGCCTATCGTTATATCAGAACGCGTGCATAGTGACCGAATTAGTTTCACAATAGTCAGTAAATATGTCCGTTTAAACTTTCATCCTTCATGAGCCATTTAACGAAAAATGTAAATAATAATCTTTGTTATTTAACATATAGTGTATCACTATAGAAAAAGAGTGTAACAACCTTGGAAGCAACGAAAACGGACGATGGTTATATAATAGTGTATCCTTTTAACAATTTTAATCATCCCAATTATTTTTTTCCGCAGTCTAGCCTAATTTTTACTTTCCATTTAGCGGCGTTTAGCCAGAAAGGACGCAGGCAATAGGATGGATAATGTGACAAATAATACTCTTATTGGCCAGTCACTGAACATATTTTAAAGCTATTTCCTTTCGGGGTTACAAAGGTTGATATTCTGTCAAACCTATGCGGGTTGTTGACCACTCGGAGCTTCCAACCTATATAGTATCTTGTGGGATGGCTGAACATCGGGCCTAATCCTAATCTTATTAAAACGGTCGCTAATTTATGAAATGATGATACAAACGCACCAAGAATTTTTCGAAGTGGTTTTTCTCGATACTAACCATCCTTTCGTAAGAGCCATTAACCTATAACACTCGTTTTCCAACATATTTTCAAGAAATATCGACTTCTGGAAGCTCTTTTTAAATACATTTATTGCTAATATGCTGGAAAATTAATTTGACCTCCTTTGCGGCTTGTTTTGAATCTGGTACTATTGTCGTAATAGATTTTGGTTACCGAAGGAAGTTTATTGATAAGCCTTCGTAACGCGAAAAGTAACTCATGTTGATATAATCCGGTACAAATTCCAGACGAATAACTCCGATAATGGCACATATACCCAAAAGAATAAAACTTTTACATTTTACATTATTATAATTTTTTCGGCGGTGGTGGTATCCGTTCTGTCATTGGGTTGCTCTGTATCTCATACATACTATGTGCTTACAAACATTTTTTAAGCACATTTAGTCTAGATTCGCACCCTCTCGGGCCCAAATAATTTAGAAATGATTTATATAAAAATAATGTACTGCTTTCTGGCATACCTTTGCGTTGCAAATCAAGTTTGTTACTGAAATGCAATTGCTGCATATACTTCAAAAACGTCTATTTAGTTGTAACAAATTTGGACAATTAAGATGACCACTTTAGTTTGTAGCAGTTCCACAATTTGCAAGCAATAGTTTTCGCTGTATATGGTCCTTGGCTCCACATGTTAGTTACCTTTTTAGTAAATAGGGAACCTCAAGACGCAACGTATATGTGCTGCCACTGGTTCAATCTATATTGCTTCTACGCCTTTTGATGACTTTTTCAGGCTATGTGACGTCGCTACATTTTAGGTTCAGATAATTCTTGAGGATACTACGGTTGGGTGGAGGACTGATCCAACAAATGTTCCCAGCTGGTAATCTGGCTGGTAGTTTTAACCGATCGTTAAACAGTAGCCTGCTTTGAACCAAATTGAGAAACGCAAGGATAGCTTTTCGCTATAGGAAAAAATAACCGTACTTGGGTTGGTAATTATTATTATTAATTGGCCGAAATTTCTGGTCGATTATCTGTTAAAAATTTTCATGGAAGCGGTAATCAATTAGCTGGTGAAAGATATTTTGAAATTACTAGGTTCTTGCTCCTGAGTCAGTTTACTTTTCAGAAATTACAATCGACAGAAATCGTCCTTGTTAGGAGACTTCTGATGCAACTGAGAATAAGTTGATCTGCATTGGGGTGTTGCCTCTTTCTGTCTGCATGTTCCGGCAGATGCTGGAGTGCCTTGATTGCATTGTCTACCATAGATTGGTTCAGGCCTTATCCTTGCAGCAGAAGGCAGGCAGTTCAAGTTAATAATATTGAATCTAGTCGGGAAGTGGTTAACGTTGGAACACCTCGATGGTCGGTGCGTAAGTCTTTTATGTTTGTTGTCTTTGATTCTGAATTTAATTCTGCTTAAAATCTAGGCGTGTAATTCTTGTAAGACAACAGCTTATGTTTTATTGCTGTTTGGTCTTGAGTTCACCAGGCTTATTAACGATATTCGGACAGCTCTGAAACACTGAGGTAGCTATTGAAACCTTTAAGTTCTCTAATCTCGTCGAGAACGCAAGTAAAAGATGACTTTGTAGAGATATTTGACTGTACAGCCATTCGAGATATTCTAAACTACCAGATGTTTGGGTGTAGTTTTAGATGATTAATTGGCACCTACATAGCAATAAAGGCGTCTAAGTGTTACATTGTTGTCGCCCGTTTTGAAAATGCCGGCAAATTCGTTCCGTTTAAAGGTTTCATCCTAGTGTAAAAGCATTGGTGCTACCTCTCTTATGTTTTATATTTTCGGTTTGGGATGGGGACCACCTGTAAATATCTCGCAGGGGGAAAATTGTGCAGAGCGATGATCTCAGAGCCATACTTGGCAGAAACTGTGGAATTCTGGTGGCTAATCTGTATGCTTTTTACAAATCCCTTCGATCAACAAGTGATATAAAATTCGAGTTGTTTTTTTGGTGATCAAAATGGAAAGAAAAAGAATTGTGCCCGAAATATCTTTTGTAGTCATAACAGTCAACATTCGCTTCAGCCATTGCAACTCCACGTTTGCAAAAATCTTCGTTTCGAATGAGTCCAACAGCAGATCCTAGCGTCTGCCGTTAATTTGGGATTCCCCCATCGTGAAGCGAGGTCACTGAAGTCCGCCAATAACTTACCGAGTCGAATACTAAAGCATGTGTATAAAATGTGAGGAATGTCAATTTGGAACCCCTCCGCTCGTTCTTGGATTGCATGCACTCAGATTTGTCGGTCAGTTTTCAAGTGTTAAGTTGATGGCGTGTTTATATCCTGTAAACAATGTTAACGATTCTATTCACGGTTGTAGAATTATATAACAAATAGTTGGAGCTGAATGTTTCCATCAATTGAGATATCATTTCACCAATATTTTTACGAAAACCTAAGTACAATGAAATCTGCAGTCATTTTCAATAAACTAGCATTTGTATTGTATTTGTGTTGTATCTCTATCTTCCATCGTGTCTGTGGCTACAGTATGACTGGTCAGAGATACCTCGTCGATATGTATATGCGCAGAGAAGTCTGCTTCAGTCAAAGCTTCAGCTATCTGCGAGGACGCTTCTTTGCAGTTGTCAGCTATCGGATTCAGGTGGTTCGATTCAGCCGTAAATGGGAGAATGCCCTTCGGAATTTGAGAATTTCTCAGGCAGTTGATTGATGCAGAACTACAAGGGCCTAAGCAAGGTCACGAATGATGTTCACAATATTTTGTGGCTTTATATCTATGATGCAGATTGAACAATAATTAGCGTTACCATGCTTTCCTCACATCGGATCATGTTTCTAGAATACAGCTTTTTTTGGGGAGAAGCATGGTTCGGCACAACTTCTTCATTTTTTAAAACTAACCGGACGAACGCTAAATCTAATATTGTATACTTTTTGCTTTGACCGTTATTAAGGTTTACAGAGATTGCATTGATGAATCGAAATTCCGTCATCATTTTTAGCACATGATTAACTGATGTACGTCCTTACATTTTTATTGATGACTTGGCATTTATGAATCATATAATTTATTTTAAGGCACTGAAAGACACAGATAATCCACTGTTTGTCAGTGACAACGACAGTTTGCATTTCGAGCTATTGTTTTTTTCCTTGCAAAAATGCATAATTAAGTTGCTGGCGTCCTGCCGATTTGGAAAGAAAACTAGCCGCTAAGCTTAGCCACTAGGCCGCTATTATTGAAGCTTCTATTTTTATAATTCGATGTTGTTTTTGAAATTGACTACTGTTGCTGGCGGTAGTTCAGGCGTGATTATCGGGTATTTTGATTCAGGGGGCCAGCAGTTTTCTTCACTTGTCGACCTATAGTCCGGAATTTAATAAATGTGTCTAGCTTAGACTTCAAAGTCGACGCTTTAGAGCTTTTATATTATGTGAACATGTTGAAATCATTGAGCTTATCGAAGCGACAAATACCTTTCATCGTACATGCTCTACGGAATCGACTAATATGCTTGGGCTCTACGGTTTCACTTTACCCAATTTGTGTTTATTTACATTTAACGCAATTTTGTACTGCTCTGTTGAGAAATATGAGTGACGATCAAAGGAAAGACTGCATCTTTGTGCTTTTTACATTAATGAATGATTCTAAATGACACAAAGTTTTTATAGCTCGACTTTCATTTGACCTGCTATCAAATCCCGCAATGACGAAATTTGTTGCGACATTATTCTTGTTTTGTGAATCGTGTCATTGCCTCTAAGGTTTTGTCTGACAACTATTTCTGCTTCCTATTTTTTGTAGTGAAACTTGTCCCCAACATTCTTCTTTAAACAGTTTTTTCTTTTTTTTTTTTAATCTCTGCTTTTGATGTCGCCATTCAACGTATTTCGGACTTAAATATCTGTTGGCATCACCGCAAATAATTATCTAATACCATGACTCACGTAGCACAGAATCCGAATTTTACTTTTTTTTAGTGTAGATAAAGTGTATCACTTGTGCTCTAGACTTGGGCCCACGTAAGCTGAAATATTGGCAAAATCTCTGAAAAAGATTTATGTGGTGTCCAGACGTACACTTTCAACGAGGGCAAATGATAAGACGCGCTTCTGAGATCTTTTAATTGGTCCCGTTCGTCCAATAGATGGACGTGCCGACAACGGAGACACAAACGTGCCGTAGGTTCAGAGCAAATTGTGTTCTGTGGGATACATAAAGAGAGAACGCCTTAAACTTCTGATACCACGTTGCGCACTGATTGACTATTATGTATACAGAGAATATACAGGTTGATTCTAATGCGTCTGGTATTTCGGACGCTTATTTCTCTTTTTGTTTTGCTTGAGACTAAGTAGCTCCAGAGATGAGTGAACTATTATTCGGCAATGTATATATTTATTTTCCTTTTTCGTAGCATAGTTTTTTCGCAGATTCAAAGAATAAGCTATGTGTTACTGCTATTCTTGTATTTATATGATTTGGAATATCCTAAATATGAAAAAAACAATAGACCAGGACGTCATTTTCAATCTGCCGATCTTTAAAAGATGTCCGAATTTCTATCCCCAAAAGACGAATGCCATAGTACAGTCTATGGAACGGCAGCGGGAGTAAACGTACCGGATAAATGAATTTGCAAATTCATGAATAGAAATGCACCTATACGCTTACCAACAAACAGGTGTCTTGTTGTTCAGCGATGTGTTGCAAAACCATCTAGTGGTCATGTGACTAGTTCGAACGCTGAAAGTCGACCGAATTTTCGGCTTCATCGTACGCCTCGCAGGCAAAAAAGATTCCGGAGTAGGAGTCACACCTAGTATCCCGGAGAACAATATCCATAAGCCTGACCATCAGCTAACATTTAATGTTCACGGTACAACTTTTGCATTTAGACCCCATAAATGTAAGCACCTCAGAGAGCAAGTCACGGTCCGCCGTCGATCTACAGTTATCTTTCAGCCTCTTCTCTATGACTGTAGCTACATCTAGGTTTCTCGGATGTGGAGTTGCCCTGGAATAAATGTTACTGAATTTTTAGACGTAGTAGGGTTTCGAAAAATGTTGATGTCGCAGTATTAATCAAGAAATACCTAAAGTGATGTTCTGTGGAGATAACTGACAGCGTAGAGGGTCTTGTAGTTGATGTCTATTTCTGAGATCGTTTCACACGTTTTATTCGCCGTTATGCGTTGTTCTCGACATTGCCTAATCTGTTGTCATTAATGATAGTTCAATCAGAAAGTGTCTTTATAAACTCCTGTATGTCCAACGAACTCCCGCAAAGATTTAGTTCCAATAATGAAAGCAGTATTAGAGGTTCTATTTTCGGCCTTGAAATTAAGTGCAGATACCTTATTTGATACTTGGCACGCTTTCTTGGCATAATACTTTATGCAGTCTAGATTTTAGATGAACCAGAAAGAAGAACCAGAGCCTCCTAGTCTCTGGAAACTCATATGATTATGGATTTTCTTTTAACGCAATTTACTAGAGCGACGAGAAGTAAAAGGAGTGATCAAGTGATGTCAGTAGTTACATAGACACAATCATAGACACACATACGACAGACGTCACAGACGACACAGAACAATCATCGAAGTATTCGGTCCGATTTTACTGTCCGACTGAACTTCCGTATGTCAGGTTGCTCAAGTAACAAGATTGGAACGTCAAATTTAATTACTCTGTGGAACGCGTAGCTACCGAAAAGCTGACAACAAGGGAAAGAATCAAAGTACGAATCAAGGTTGAGTTTAGAAGCCGCTTTCATGATCAAGCTTAGATCTCAGGAGTTACATAATATCTTTGAATAGTTTGAAAAGAAGAGCTCGTTACATGTATAAAAACTTTATAAAAGTTTTTATAAAACTCTATATGTAATCTATATAAAAACTCTTGTATAGTTTCAGCGATAGCTTTGTTGTTCGAATAATCATTAACAGCAATACACGAGTCAATGTCGGGAAGGTCAAAAGCGTCAAAACAAATATTGGTTCTGTTGCACATTATAATAATAATAATAATAATAATAATAATAATAATAATAATAATAATAATAATTACAACTTTCGTCAAATTATTGTAACATCAATTTTTGAGGAACATTCTGTTATACGATCATTTGTCATCGTATGCTTTTCTATGAGATGCAAGAGTGAACTTTGAAGAAATTAGGGCGCTTGATGTTCTCGGTGCATCTGTACTGGAGGGCGTCTACCGACTTCTACCAGAGCGATATAAAATATCTTCTATGAGGTGTTTATATTAGGTTTTCTTACTCGGGAGCGTCGTCGTCATATGTATCAAGCAATCTTGGGTTTAGTTCACAAATACGGCTGTTAGATGGTCTAACATTGGTCCTTTATTGAAACTCACTGATTTTTTTGCTTTTTGTTTGGCACGAACCCATGAACAACATTATAATATATATATAGTTCTATTGGTAGGCTATGCTGTCTTTTGGTGAAAAAAACAAGATAGAGGCGAACACGGCGTACTACAGAAAAGGGATATGCTTAATCCTTTCACATTTAAAACTCTAACAGGATTAGGACCATTGGCGGTCAATTTATATTAAGGAGTATACGAAAGACTGCAATAAAAAAACTTTGGGACAACGTGCTAATGCGGTTCTAATGTAATGCATTTTATTTCATGTTCAAAGAAAAAATACCGCATTATTAAGAATTATAATGACTGAATGGGAAATAGTCAAACTGATCCGTCGATCAAAAAGGGTGGGCAGTTAGGAGAAGAAAAGGGTTTTAGACTCTTCTGCTTAATTTGTGAATATAGGTGCAAGCAGTGCTGCCTGTGACCTGACTTTTTGTAACATACATTTCTGTTTGGTAACAATTTTTGGTGATAAGTTCTACATTATGTATATTATATTCAGGCATAAGATGGATGGATGGTTCTTTTAAGTTACTTTTTTATACGGTTCGCCCTTCTTTTGCAGGAAGGATTACGTCGGTGGTATCGTGGTCTTAATGGGAGCGGCTAATCCGCATCCGCGTTCGCATCAAACAATCAAACGGACAATTCAGGCTATTCGAATGTAAGTTTTCTAATTTGAAGCGCTGGTTTAAGCGAACTGAGGATTGCAAAGGAGAACGTAATGGAAAATAAACCCGTCCATATGTACATTTACCAAAAGGCACGGCGGCTATCTTCACGAAGGACTCGTTCGGGATATAGCTCTTCTCGCGTTGTCAGAATCAGTGCGCTACGGGTCAACATTGCGCCCTGCCTGTCTACCTGATCCTTATATGGAGCACTACGCCTGGGAAACTGTTATCGTAGCAGGTCATGGAGTTGCTGGCTATAAAGAATCTAGCAAGAAACAAAAACCAAGTAAGCAAAGGGTACTTACTATGTAAGCACAAAACGAGATGGAGTAACCAAATTCAGACAAACGGAAGCATATTTTTAAAATTGTTTTAATATTGTGCTAAACGTTCACTGACCCCAAGGCAAACCGGATTAGTGGGTAATTTTTACTAGATTTTTTTGCTAAATATGGCTGTTAGGCACCGTCTTCAGGACTATTTTGAAAATGTTGACATATTACCTACATTATAGGTTTTACCATTGCTTTTTGAGCAGCTGCATGTTTCTTAATATTTGCGCATTTCGTTTGGTCATCATCTTCTATTTTACCACATTTTCCCAAATATACCAAAATTCTAGCTGGAGCCATTTTTCACTACCTGTGCACTTAGATAGCCCGCATAATCACAGATATTAAACTTTGCGCGATTTTCTTCGGTTTGAATAGTATAGAGCTTGGCATGCATACCATTCAACGCACTGAGCTGAGATACTATGAGTGATTGTGCGTGCTGGATAGAGAGTGTTCTTAGCGGCGTAGCATGCGTGATGATCCACATAGTGGCTCCTAGGACGACAAATGACAACGTCTTTATTATTCCGGTTGCACCAAAATAGCCAGCATAAATCGAAAAGTACCGGGACTTATACCCTTCGTTATGCATTTCTTTAAATTGATAAAATTTAATATTATTTATTTTCTCGTACCCATAATAAGTATCTCCTTTTTATATACTACTGGAGTGAACTGATTTGAATCGACGCAGAACTTTGACTTCATATTGTTGCTTCATACGTTTTTCTGCTTTTATTTCAGAGTTTCCGCGAGTTTTGCAGTATGCCTATCTAAAAGTACAGAGTGACTACCGCTGTTCGCTTGCGTGGGCTCGCTATGGACAATTTAATCCCGAGTATCAAATTTGCGCCAAGAAAGGCTTCCAAGGGCCTTGCGGAGTGAGTTACGATCAACGGAAATCGAAGTCCTATACTCTGTGCCATAGATGTTCATGCTATCTTTAGCATCATGCTTCTAATGCTTGCTAAAAAGATGTTATTGTTCCGTGGCTGAACAATTTCTACATACGGTTATTTCAAAATTTGTTAACATAGTGAAACACATTGGATAAAAAAGAATTAGATTTCTAAGCATCTATGGCGGTTTTTAATTTTGATTTATATTCTAACAAGATCCAAATATTGTTATATTTTATAGGGTGACTCTGGCGGACCGCTAATGCATCGTTCGCGATCAACTTATAAGATGTATGTAATTGGAATAACGTCGTATGTGAAAGGCCGCAGTTCGACTAAATGTTTAACCAAGTATGGCGGAGTGTTTGTGCGCGTGTCAGCCTACTATCGATGGATTATGGAGGGTCTTGACGAAAAAGCTGAAGGCTGGGTTGCCACTCGATGTGAGGCCGATTATCAGCAAACGCACGATTCCTGCAAATTATATCATAAAATATTACAGTTGCTTCAAATGGATTAGAATAAATTTGACGCTATCTTTTATATGAATGTTTAAGTGGTTCGGACAACAGGGTTTATATGGCAAGCCCTGCTGGTTTCAATTTGCGCGCACTATCTTTTGTGCGTTATATTTTTTCATAGTGCATTGAATCAAATCTGGAGAGACAACTCAATATCTTGAGAACGCTGTGACCAATAACTTTATCAACAGCACATGATTCAAACAATTCATCTTATTGCTGCGCTATGGTACATAGAAAAAGTAATAAACTTGCTAAACGTGCTGTACAACATCCAAACGATGTCATATTTTTGAAAAACGTAGCTGCAATTCTAACCTGTGGAAATTATATCCAGACTTTACTCACGGTTCAACGCAAGAAGTACGAAAAGGACAGTAGGAGTTTCATACTCAGGTAGAAAGGTTCCGTAAAGAGTGCTAAGCGATGTAAGAAAACATGTTGGAGCCATTTTGATAAAGGCTTGTGGTCCTCAACGACATTATGAATCTAAGCATGGGTGACACCGAGCACGCCTACAGGGGCATTAAAGGTAGCATTAAAGACAAAATGGGAAAGAAAAAAGCTTTGCAGAAATTCCTTTGGGGTACAGGAGCACATACATCTCGAATGGGTTAGCCTAGGTGTAAGTAAAAATACAGAGGAAGGTTTTATTATAAAGCTAAAGGAACATGGGGAGGGAGCGAAAAAAGAGACAGCATAGCAGGGCAGGAAGGAAAAGCAAAGAAAAATAAAAATTGCAGAAAAGTGAGCTCTTCCAGAACGGTCGTTCTCTGAAGAGTGGACCCGATTTTGGATGAACAAGGGTCAGAAGGAGTGCGCTTAAGTGCCGTAAAGAGTGCCCTTAAGTGCCATCTAGAGTGTGCTTTTTCTGCCCGGGGAGGTGTTGCTAAAGGCGACTGAACCGAATCTTTCCAAATTTAAAGAATGCATAGAAGGGCTGAGGAATGCGTTGACAGACAAGCTGGAAAGGGTTTAGCTATAATAGAGAAATTATAGCTATAATAGAGAAATAATAGAGAATACGTCTAGCCAGTCATAGGGCAGTGGCATATATCGTATAGGGAGCTAGTAGTAGTAGAATGGCTTGCGGAGCAGAATTTCCTGGCACTGTTCACTATCTCTCGGAGAAATCAGGAGTCTTTTTTGAACCTTGCGGTTGCTTCGGAGTCCATGATCAGAAGGATAAGGGAGGAAAAGGAGGAGGGAAATCTAATTGGCCATAAATGCATTAGATTTGAGATTAAGAATAAAATTATGCAATACTCGCACCGGGGATAGGCAAAACGTACGCTTTTCGGTTGTGCGCGCTCCGAGATACTCTGTGATACTCCGAGACGAAAACAACTGGAATGCAGCGGTCAAGGCGGCAGAAAGTATTATAAGGGTAATGGAAACTCCGAGGAGGCAGCGGAAGCGCAAACGTGGTTCCTAGTGAGGAAATGGCATTCACAGAGCGTAGTAGGTACGCTTCGAGCAAGGCTAAAAAAGCCATTTCAAATCTCGTTAGAATAATGCCTCGTACGTGCGGAGCTGAAAAGCCGGGTGAGCTCTACTAGCTACAATAGTGGACTTAATTGTAATGCACGCAGCCCCTATATGGCAGGAGGCTGGACTGAAAGGTCAGAGAAACAGACAAACATTAGACAGCACACAGCCGCCTATAGCAATTAAAATATGTTGAGCCTAGAGGACAGTGGCCACGTCGGCAGTACTTGTTCTGGCGAGATGTGTGCCGGGCCAGGTCCGAGGCAAAGAACGTATGGCTCGGACCTGGCCCCGCGTCTCGAACAAAAAAGCGTAACATTCGATGAACGACCAAAGGATCCGGCAAAGCGGAAGAGGTAACGAGACCAGCTAACTGGACGGCCTATTCCAAACGTCCAAAGTTGAATGAGCAGCCGCACGGAGAGGTAGCATACCTTGTGACCCATCTTCTTAGCGCCTATGACGAATTGGAGAGGTCTCGAGCCCTAGCTGTACTTTCTGCGAGCACGGAGGGATTGAAACACAAACAAGTGCGCGAAGCTGCGAGAAGGCAAGCGACCTAGTACAGACGCATGGAAGAGATGGAGATAGAGACTAAGTTGATCCAAATTTTACTTTTCTGCACCAGAGGCCTCTCCGACCTGATATAATACGAAAAGTGGGTCCAGATTAGGGCGGTATTGATAGATGAAGGATTTACATTATTGGCCCACATGATTTGTATGTAGTTGTTGTATCTCAATGAAATTGCTGATAAAAGGTTTTCTCAATCGACCCCCAAAAAATAAAAAAGGTTAGTTTAGGTTAGGCAGGCGGAATAGGGTTGGACGCCCAGTCGTGGTGACTGCTGGGCAACGAACACAGGTGCAGACAGTTTTGGTTCCTCCGGGGACTACACAGAACCAAGTCTCTTAGTGAACTGTTTATCACCTTGTGTATCGGCAAGGAACCAACCCAGGCCGTAGGTGTGGTACAAACATTTCGGACTGTAACTACGGAGGGCCGCCAGACGTTGACGACGAAAAGCACGTTGAGGGTACAGTGTCAAAATTCGATGTTTGCGAGGCTAATGGATGACGCGGGAGCTCGAAGCAGCTTCGCCGTTGTCTTGACTGCTCTATAGAGTTGATAAAGCCATTGTAGGGGAGGTTGGCTGGCCTTACTCTAGGGCCCACCGTTGCATTAATGGCGAAGCTTATAGGTGCCGCAGAGTGCCCCGAAAGGTTGGTCAGTCGGGCGACTCGTAATCCCGAGAATTGTATGCTGCCAGGTGGCACTTGGATGGGATTATATTGCAATGAGGGTGCACTGCCAAAACTACAGGCCTTGTACCCCCTGAAAGATGGCCGAAAATCCATCTGCCGTCTCAGTTGAAGTAAAGCGGCGACGTCGATTCTATATGTAGTGCAGCTAGCGACTGGGATTTATCACCCAACCAAAAACATGGCGAAAGATCAGGGAGCTTAACAGCGATAGCCGACTCGTTTAGAAAGGGCATTTTTGTCAAAACCCCAACGGGAAATTCCATCCTGAAAATCACCATCGATAAACGTTGCTACAGGTGCTTCAAAGCTTTTCGGAAATAGAGCATTCAAAAGAACCGTGGTTAAAACACTTCGTTTCCAGTCGAACGACGCAACAAGACCAGAAGAGGCGGCTCCCCTAAAAACGAAGGACAGGGTGGCAAACAAAAAAAATATTGATGCGGTAATTTCACCATCCAACTCAACTAGGCCACCAGCTAGGCTTTTCCCGCGCAGATGACGACTGGAAGAGGCGACAAAAAAGATTCCTTTACAGTCTTAAAGGATAGCCCTTTCAAGGCAAGTAAAATCACTCAGCGAACGCCACGCGGTGCAGAAGTGGCTTTGGTGGTGGACCTGCCGGAAGAAGAAGCGGTGATACCTTTAAAACCACGGCAAGTTTCTAGAAAGTCAACTTTCGGCATCAAAAAAAAGCGCCGTTTTTGCCTAGCGATCGTCGGGCCCGTAAAGGAAAAACGGACGGATAAAATGGTCTTTAGACGAGCGAAAGTGGTAGGAGCAAGTATTACCGCCGACAGAGAGGTAAGGATTGCTCTGTCTTACAAAGGCTGTGAAAAAGACGAAGAAATACTCAAAAGACTGGGACAACAGTTTCCGGTTCTATCAGGAGCACGAGAATCTCCAGGGGCAGGCAAGGCCGTAATGATAAAATGGATAGTGACGGTGCGGCCATCAAGGCAAACCCATGCATTCTACACACGATGAAAACTGCGGACGCCTCAAACCTGGAGGAAATGACGATAGCCACGAATAAACTAGCGACAGAGGTGCTGAAAAATATGTCGAATGGTGCAGTAGCCATATACTGCCCTTCAGAGTTAAACCAGAAACAGGCTTCGAAGATCGTCGAGTGTTGTCTGGCCAAAACGCCGATAAGTGCAGATGTTTGCTTCAGAGGAAAGGTAGAGCAGTTCCATCAAGAAAGAGATAAAACAGGGAACAACAAGAAAGCGAAACAAAGAGGGACGATTACCATAGCTTATCAGGAGGGGAAGGTCTACGAGCTTTGAAGACCTCAAAAAGCAAGCCGGAAGATGAAAGGGTACAAGTTTAGAGGATCCGGAAGGCAAAGGACGGAAGCGTTATCCATCTAGTTAAGGCAATAAGGAGGGGTAGCCGTGAAAGCCTGAGGAGTTGGATTCAAGAAATATCGAAATTGACCACGGAAACCTAAGAAATTGTTATCACCACGGCAATGCTGGAAATTAAGGATTTCGACGAAATAAACGCGCTACCTGACATTTGAAGCGGTGGAAAACCAGCTGAGGAGACAGGTCGAAATTCTGAGCAGCGACGCTTTGCGAGAAACTCAAACTGGAAGTGAAAGCAAAATGAAAACAAGAAAGCCGTATGATACTTATACATTTTACGAAAATTGAAGCCATGGAACTTCTGGCAAAGAAATACCTCAAGATAGGATGAACCAATTGGTGAGTCACGGAATGGTACGCTACAACCGCGTGTTACAATTGTCGTGGATGGGCACACGGACAAAGACTGTAAAAAAGAAAGAGTTGGCTACACCTCCTATAGATGTGGGAACAAAAGCTATATGGTGAAAAACCATAGTGTCTAGTTTGCAAACAGGATGGGCACAGGGCTAATTCAATGGCATGTCCGAAAAGTAAGACCTGGAGCTCTGAGAGCAAAGAAAGGAACTCCTCGTACAGTAAATCCGTCAACTAAATTAGGCCCGGATGAAAAAACTGTAACAGAGTCGTCAGCTACAAGGACAAATACAGAACAAGAAATACAGAAAGCCAGCTACAGAAGAGACACGATGCACTCAAATGTGAAGGGGACGAAAAAGTGACGGATGAGCAGGAGGGCATGGGCAGAGAGTCGGGTCCTAATTATGAAGCCCAACGAGATACTGCAGGTCAATTTAAATAGGTGTGCAGCCGCTCACGTTCTTCTTCTTTTTTTTTTTTTCTTAAGGCTGACCATCAGCCAACGTTTAACGTTTACGGTACCAGTTTTTGTATTACTTCGTAAGACGGACTCCATATGAATGTAAATGTGCACCGGCGGGGATTGAACCCGTGCACCTACGTGTCTGCTCCAGTCGCAAGGCGCATACGAATGCACCAAGCCACCGAGCACCTTCTGGAGCACACGATTATTTCTCTTGAAGTCAAGGGCGGTTAAAGTCAAGTTGCTTACTGACAGGAAAGACGATGCGGCCATTTGGGTGGTTACAAAATCGCCGTTCATAGAAGAATATGGATGCATCGATAGCGCAGCATGGATAACCTCCAAATGTAGGGACACTACCTTCAGCTGTTACTTCTCGCCAAACAGGCCAAAATTTAGTACCACTTGATGTTATTTCACATTTTTGATGTAATTTTACATTCTTGATGTAATTTGGCACCACCCGATGAAGTTTAACATTACTCAATGCCATTTGACATCTCTCATGTAATTTGATATTTTTGATGTGATTTAGCACTACTCGATGACATTTGACACTTTTGATGTAATTTGACACTTTTTATGTAATTTGACATTTTTTATGTAATTTGAAATTTTTCATGTAATTTGACATATTTGATGCAACTTGACATTTTTGATGTAATGTGACATTCTTGATATAATTTGACATTTCTTGGTATAATTTGCCATCACCCGATGGAAATTAACACCGCTCGATAAAATTTAGCACTAATTGATGTCATTTGACATTTTTTATGTAATGTGACATTTATTTATGTATTTTGAAATTTTTATGTAATTTGATATTTTTTCATGTAATTTGACATTTTTGATGCAATTTGACTTTTTTGATGTAATTTGCCATCACCCGATGAAATTTAACACTGCTCGATGAAATTTAGCACTACTTGATGTTATTTGACATTTTGAATGTAATTTGACGTTTTTGATGTGATTCAATATTTTTAATGTAATTTGGCATCACCCAAAGAAATAACACATCTTTGATGTAATTCGGTACTTTTAATGTAATTTGGCATCATTCGATGGAATTTCACATTTTTGATGCAATTTAGCATTCTTAATGTAATTTGGCATCACCCGATAAAATTTCACACCACCCGATGAAGATTAACACGATCCAATGCCATTTTGACATCTCTGATTATTTGAAATTTTTTATGTGATTTGGCATCACTCGATGCCATCTGATATCTCCCATGTAATTTGACATTGTTGATGTAATGTGACATTTTTTATGTAATTTGACATTTTATGTAATTTGACATTTTATGTAATTGGACATTTTTGATGCAATATGACATTTTTGATGCAATATGACATTTTTTATGTAATTTGACATTTTTGATGTAATGTAACATTTTTTTATGTAATTTGACATTTTTTATATAAGTTGCCATTACCCGGTAAAAATTAACACCGTTTCATAAAATTCAGCACTAT
>MNPL01029331.1:110113-121957 GCA_002081605.1 Tropilaelaps mercedesae | reverse complement strand
TCGTTGTCCAGAGCAACGCGCACTGCTGGATCGGCCGACCCGCCTGCAGAAGCCGTCTCCGATCGGGATTTCAGCAATCGTCGTCCGAGTGAAAAATCGTCTTCCACTCCACCGCAACGATGCAGACAGAGCACGATCTCACCCACAGACAGACAGAGTCGAGCTGCGCTCGATGGCTAGCGGTCCACTGCTGCTGCTGCTGCTGCTCCTGCTGCTGCTGATGGTCCCCTGCTGTTAGCTGCAGGCTGGTGCAGCCGATGGAGTAACCAGCGAGTTGTTGTTCACCGTCGCCATTTAGCTATTCACTTCACAACGTCTCCTGCTAAGGGCGCATGGCCGAAGCGAGCGGCTCCGGCAAACATATGATTGAAATCGACACCAACCTGAGCCGTAAAGGAGCGGTTGGATGGCGTTAGTGACCCCCCGATCTAAAGCGGTCACAGGTGAAGGGGGGGAGACGAATACGGCTACGGAGATGGAACGCTCAGGGTTAAACGTGCTGGAAATGGATGTAAAATCGGGAGCCGTGCTCTACAGCCGATGGGCCAGTGTATTCCATCTATAGTTTGTGTCTGTTCAACTGCCGCAGCAGAACCCATTACTGTTGCGTCCTGCTATCCTTGATTAGGGTTGGTATATACCCGCTTTCAAGCGGGTCTGCTTCGCTCCATTGTGCTGCCGTCGTCGCATAGATAACACAGAAACGGCGCGAAACTTGAATCATCATGAGACGATGCGGCCAGGCTAGCCTGTGGGTAGTCGAGTGTAAATTACGCGCACCGGAGTGAATAGCGCCGTTTGTAGCAGTGCGTGTGCCTTTTACACTTACTCACGACATGGTGGTACGGATAGATCGTTGATTTGTGTGCGCTTGAGTCATGGCCGCGTAATGAACGTGCGGACAAGTAAACATGATTCTGCTCATAAGATTGCCCACAAAGTGGCAAAGCTGTTTGCGTAATGGAGATTGCCCGTAGCGAACCCATAAACAATGAATGTTCTCGAAGACTGGCGCGAACTTTGAAGTAAGTGATTGTGTACCAACGGTTCACCTGAATAATGTGACAGAGTTGTGAACTCACAGAAATGTGATATCATGTGAATACCATGTTATTAGACAACAAAAATGCTTGTCTAAGTAAAAGAGTATTCGTACTGCATGACTTAGCGCAAGGCTTTCGCTCGCCTTGGCTTGTTCTTTTAATTGTAACTTCCAGTTCGTACTTTGAAAGCCCACTGCTAACACAGGCTTTTTAAGCGTATTCCCGTTAAAAATCTGTTCCAAAAATACCGAGAGCCATAGAAATGTTGCCGTTTACTTATTGTAGTGTAATAAAATAGTTTATTAACGATAAAACGTTGTGCATTTGTTCTAAAATATGTTCACCAAAAGGATAAAATACAATGCTGCTAAATAATGAAAGATATAATGCCGATATGAGCATTCGATATTAAAGTGATGTTTGCTTCGTGGTGTGACGAAAGTTGTCACACCATTTTCAGAATATTGACTGCGAATTCGGCCATCCATCAACATCGTGTCCTTTGCTACTCGAAATATCCATGTCGCTAAATTGGTTTAATGTTTCGAGCTAACTGAAAATGATTCTGTTGTAAATTTCACGTTTCGCATGCATGCCAAACGTATAGTGCACCAAGGACAGTAATTCGAGCACAAAAACGCTCCTTTTGAGCACCTCATGTCGGACAAAGCAGTCTGTCCAGTGCTATAGAGCGTGCACAGATCAACAACTCACTCCACCATCCGTCAGCCGTCGCTGTCCCGGATGAATGCATTGTTGGAAGCGATTTCGTCGCCGGGCGGTCGAATCTAAGGTGTTCTCGACAGCTAAATGTCACCGCTTCTGTTTTGCTCGGCTCCACTCCTACCTGTGTTGCTCTTGATACTCCAACGTGACTTGGGATTAAGCTAGTGAATG
This sequence comes from Tropilaelaps mercedesae, assembly GCA_002081605.1. Taxonomy (NCBI): domain Eukaryota; kingdom Metazoa; phylum Arthropoda; class Arachnida; order Mesostigmata; family Laelapidae; genus Tropilaelaps; species Tropilaelaps mercedesae. Next base: position 120,017 of record MNPL01029331.1, on the reverse strand, counting down.
CACCAATGCAAAATTGCAGGGAATTAGTACATCAACTTATCTGTGTTGGTTAAGCCGCGCTGCTTCGCATCGCGAACCGATCCGTACGGCGATCAGGGAGCGCCATAGGGGGACCTTCTCTATCGCCAGTTCTCGTCGCAGGCTAGTGCGATGGGTGAGTGGCCGACGACCAAGATGGCGTCGTTCATGACAACATAATAACCAAGAAAAGACCAGACACCATCTAATGGTAGAGAGCGCCCGCAGTTAACTATTAGCATAGCCGTAGGGACGACGGCAACTGACAGACAGTGAGAGCATAGCCCCGTAGAGTGAGTGGAGACGAGTGGTAGATGTGTACGTCTCCTAGTCGACCGTGCCGCTCGAACGGAGCTGATCTGGTCACTGAGTCGAGTGATCGGTGCAGTGGATTTCGCCTTTGAGTGCTAGGTGACCTAGCCTTACTCGAGCGTCCATCGTTTTATCGCTTTCGGAGCTTGTCGAGGACGGTGTGTGATTGGCTCACCGTCTCTCGTAAACTATGCGAAATGGTGCTCTGTTGAGTGTCTAAAAGTACCGTGGGGTGTTGTTTTCGCGTGCTCTTCTCCGTTGCCCTGTGTATGCGTGCCAGTGAAGGTGCTATTCGTAGTGGTGTTGAAGTCCACTTAAGGTGCAAGCAAACGAACGAATTACTTCTCTGTACGCCCAGTGAGCTGAGGTGGTTCCGTGCCACGGGTCGCCGTCAGCTCTCGGCCGCGCCATGGCGGCCGCCGCGGAGCCTGGAACCTCGGCAACCGGTGCATTGGCGATCGCTCATCCACTTTATGAACTCAGCATTACGGCCGTCTCCGCCAAGCTGCATTCATCCGGTAGGTGTTGAAGACACCACTGTCAGCGAAGGTGGTACCAGCTGCCCGAAGCATTTATAGCAGCAGTACTCGGGGCCCAGGGCAACTCGCGGATGTGGTTACCTTTATCGGTGATATGGTTGTTGCTACCTCTCTAGGGTAACTCTCGATCTGTCGACAGCTCAAACGGTAGTTCCAAAATATTGTTAGCCCTTCCTTGAGGATTTCCTGTGGTGCAAAAATGAATGACGAGAGGGGCTGAAAGGTTATTAAATACAGTGTGGGATATAAATTTGCTTGCTTAACCGAGATAAACAGGCTTACCCTGTGGTTTATGCATGCGAGCGGGGGTTCTAAAAATTACAGAGTGCAAAAGTCTCCGGCCAAGATCGTCAGCCGTGAAGGAGACAGCTGTTGTGAAAAATCCGCAATTTGTAGCTGCTTTTCATATTTCCACTCGGTCGCATTAATTCCATGTGGTTGCGTGCCATACGAAGATGGAACCCCTGCATTCGACTAACTAATACGAAGAACGTACTTATATTGGCATTATTTTGCCCAGTAGCTGCATTAAAATATTAGTGATATTGCAAAGGAAGTCAGTCTGACTTTGCGTCTCAGTTTACAGCTGCCATAATGGCTTCCAGCCGCATCGAACACCGAACAGGAGCTAGCTGTACCCCCGACGATATTCTAAGATCATTTGATACTGAATGGCATTGCAGGTTCTCTAGTCACTTCAGTACGATCAGATGTTACTGTTGGTTTATGGCCGCCTCTATGATTGATTAGCTGGCTGGTGAACGTGTATTGTGTTGTTGACTGTATTGTCTAATCGGCGAATGGTGTTTACGCTGACGGGGAACAGGATTGGCTGTGGTGCGCATGATGGTATCACAGTGGTAGCTGTGACCACTCCGATGTTGTTACCGTTTATCTGACGCTGACTCTGCATTTGTTCTATCATATCGGCAGTCTTCCCTGCTGATCAGCTGCGCCGGGATTGTCGAAGCCTGCCACCCGTTCGTTTGCCAGGGCGTCTGAATGTGTCATGCCAGTTGGGTGTCGTTTGATCGCTTATCACTATCGGAGGTAAACGTGACGTAAAGCTACGCAAAGCAAACGACAACCGGTGCAAAGGTGCTTACCGCATGGGCGAACGCGCACACAGCCGATAGTCGGCGACGATGACTTGAGCGTTCATGGGGGATAGCGGAGTGAAATGTCGGGAAAAATAAAAGTAGCTTGAAGATGTCGTATGAGATATGACCCTAAAAGTCAGCACCTAATTGTCCCGCGAACGAGGGTAAATGGCTGACAGTAGGAACAAGTATAAAGCGGTTGATGGCTGACAGCCAACACTAAACTGGCAGCAAACGGCGGCGGCGAGTTTGACTCCCTCGAAAGGTCGCTTTCTCACACCGTAAAAATATATCCTTTGTGAAACACTGCTGTACTGATCATGGTTATCGGTAGTCGCTGTGAAGAATATGCTGTGCTTTCTATGGCCAGTTCTGCTTGCAGTCATTAGGGCGAGAACCCTATCTGCTTGTTGAGTGGCTACAGCGGTGACCCCTTTACACACGGGGGAGCCATTTACATGCTTGCCTCCTTTCGGGCAGCACCCGTCAGTCACCTGCCGTACAAACAGTTAGAGACGTAAAAACATCGATTTTTGTCGACGGCGTCTGAAACGCTTTAAGCAAAACGTAGAAAGCTTTATATACCGTACAGTTGAACGAACTTTGAACAATTTTGAATGAACGCTTAAATATAAGGAAGCGAATGTTCTGGTTTTATTTACTGTTCTGTACCCATATAAGCGTCAACAGATTTTCACTGCCATTGCATTTTATAATTCATATGAGACTAGCAAACAGGTTCTGATAATTGACTCAAATTATTATGATATTTTCTTTAATGCAAGTGATTCAACAAGCATTTTCAATAATATGTTTTGCACTTCGCTAAGAACCATCCTGCGTAGGAATTTTTTTATCATTTTACTCGTTCGATAACCTTCAGTTAGATTAGTTCTGTACTTCTTAAGGTTCTACTTGCATCATTGTACTACGCTGCGGAAGTTATTGATGAAAGTGACAATTGTTTTTTGAGCCAAACTTCGAAAGGTCGACACGCACATATTAAGATGCCATCTTTTGTAACTTCTCGGAACTAAATATCTACAGTGCCACAAGTGCCAAAGTATACAGTAAGACAACGCGGTCGTAAATCGGCGACGATAAAGTCAGCAAGCGGTGTTTTTGGCTGCATATTACGGTAAAAAATGAAGTGGCATTAATTCACAGAAATGTCAGAGGACTACAAGAGAAATTATGATAGAGGAAATAATCGAATATGTATATTTAAGTCTAAACCTCGCATTATTCTATTATACAGTGAACACTACCAGATCTCATATGTGGCTTTTTGCATTTTCACACCATTCCATATATCAACTTTGACTTTGATCGAAGGCATGAACCGACATATTCTTTTTATAATTGTTTTTTTCCTTTATACTTAATTGTTGCTACTGTTTATAAAGTTAATGGATAATTATGTTGACGTACAGGATTTTTCGCATTTAAAGCTATCAATTATTTGGTCGCAACGGTCATGTTAATGATCATGATATTTGAAAATTGGGTATCGCTGATGAGTATAGCTATATAAGCCTGTTAATAAGTTGTACTTATATTTGAGCATCATGCTCTTACATAGTAGAGTCATATGACATGTTTTTTAGTTGCCTCGAAACTTGAACATTACGTTATACATTTTGTAGCGAAAAGTGTTTATATAGTCATTATAGGTAAAGGTAGCATTGCTCATAACGTTCTGAACGTTTATTTCAGTTCTTGTCGAATTCGCAATGCTTTTCGCATATAAATTTCGGTACCAATATAGTTTCCTTACGCGTGGATAGTGTAGCAATATCATTTCAATGCATAATTGACCCCTAAACGTTAAACAATAATGTGACTCGGAAGTTTCAGAATATATTTTTATATATATACAAAGTAAAGTGGTATCGAATACATATCTGGCAAATATTGTGCTGAGCGGTTTTTGAAAACTTCATTCTAGCCAAGCGTTTTATTTACGGGTACATTATTTGATACTCTACTGCAGATATTTATTGCGTGGGGGTATTATTTCCATAAGCGTCTGAGATTAAAGAGGTTATGCGGGCGTGCTTTAGTCGTTTCACAGATTAAAGTTTATATAGTGACATTGCAAACGTCCAGACGGTATTGCATTGATAAACAACCATGGGCAGCGTAAAATTATGAGATTAACCATTTACTGGACCTTCGAGCTTCTGATAAGTGGAGCTAGTCTTTAGTGTCTTGGCAACGGAAGTCTCGAACAGGATTTGTAACTTCTGGGAACTAGATATCTACAGCGCTAAAAGTGTCAAAACCCATTAACATAGTCAGCTTAAGCCATCAGCGCGAGAAGCAGCTCCAATGTCATACGATGACGAGCAGCGCTTGCCTCTTAACTCTAAGGCCGTATCCGTTTAAAGAAGTAAGATGTGCGTATATAATGTGTTAGTCACAAAGCCAGCTTTGAATGCAACAACAAGCATTATCAGAGCCAAAAATGTACATGATTACTAGGCATATATATGCTTTTCCAGGCAAAGACCGTGACTTTCGACAAAGCCTCACGGCATTGAGATCAATGCTTATTATTTTGTACGATTTGGAGTTTCCTTTTCTCTGAATAGGCGCTGCACACGGATACAAGACCACTGGTATCCTTACGGCAAACCTTGGTACAGGTTGCTTTCCGAGTCAGGTTACTCTTTTCGAGGAAAGACAACGAACGTGACTTGATGGATTAACGCAGCCATACATTCACAAAATTCGAACGGAACATTGACTCGAGCTTGACTAATTACGATTTTGTTACAAAAAACGCAGTGCATAAAGCATTTCTGTACATGATCCCAAGCACTAACTAGCAGTGGCAGGAGTATTTCCGGATATACGGACATTTGAACGTGATGCAAAATTTACAATGTTTTATCATGTAGTTCAATCGTTAGGCAGCCTATACTCATGCGGATATTCAACCGAGACTTGTGGCACGGTTATATAGATTGTTTGAATTGTCATTATATAGTAGTCTAAATAATAATACAAATAAATCACTTTACCAGAAGAGGCAATAAATATATGAGAGAGTGTCGCTTCATATTATCATTGCCTGTTTATTGTCTGAGGAGATGTAGGGATCCAGAGAAGCTTAGCGAAATGTTCAAACGGATCAAGTGAGCCGAATGGATGGATAAAAATATTAAACAAGTAGTGATTTTATGAAAGTACGCCAATGAAGATGAATCGAAGTAAAACAATAGCTTTGTAGAAAGTTTAAAATTATGTTGAAAATATAGATGCCAGAAATATAAATATTTGCGATGCAGTGTACGTAACTCATTTCAGGTTTGTTCAATTACGTCGAAACTGTGGCGGTCTGTTCCTCCGATGATTAACAAATCTTGGCTATATTCTCCATTAGCAGGATACAGAGCCCTTATTCTGAACTGGATTACCCATTATGTGTAGGACCTTTACTCGCATTTAAACAATGCTCAGTTCATTATAAACAACGTTTGGCTGCAAAACCATAATAACCGTGTATATACACGAGAGAGTATGTACACCGAGAGAAAGGAGAGATGAGAGAAAAGGTAACAAGGATTTCAGGAACATAACTTGATCTTGAAGTTATGCTTTGGTACAGAAAGTAACGTCTTCGAAGTAGTTTGTTTTTTGTGAAAACCTTTGAAGACCTATGTAGAGTAACAGCAGCATAATTTTAGCGTTAACTATTGTGGTTCCAGTCCACCGTTACTGTTCTACACTGTTAATAGAAAAACGTTAGGCCAGAAAGGGCTAACATCACAGCTATGCTTATGGTTATGTAGACCTTGTTGAAAATCGGATGTAGCAGCATTTTATTGACATTTTCAGGCAGCGGGAAACGATAGACCGATTTAAATCTAAACAGACAATGGTCAAAAGCAAACACGATTCATGAAACGAACACAATTGTAGTAGCCTTTCCGTCAGTTATGAGCGAGTTGGCTAGGCCAATACGTCCTATATATCAAAGTTTTGAAAACCTTCAAGAGGAGCTCTATATACGCTTACGCTATTTGTAAGGCCATGACCTCCCTTAAGGCAACGCGAGAGCGTGTAGTTTTGAGCGTCTGAAAGGAACTTAACTACTATTTTGACCTGGCCCGCTCGTCATGCCTTGTAGAACTGAGGTCGATCTTCATATGCAAAATTATGTAAGAAGATAGGCACAAGTCGCCTGATTAATATTCATCGGCATCGAAGCCTGAGAAATCAAACAAATTGCTACTCATTTAAATCCAAATCAGGACATTAAGTGATGCGTGCACTCAAGTTATAAAGAATTCAATGACACAGGGAAAAGGTCATCGCAAGGCTTGGTTAGCTGTGTGAATATTTATCATATTATATTTAGAACAAATAATTCTTTTGTTTTTGATGATTTTTCTGTAGAAGTTGAATTAATAATAAATCATTCGGTTCTTGAGCCCTTTTACCCTCCGCCCTAGTAAAGGGATTGCTCTTATTGAATTTTTCAAAGCGAATATTTTGTTTTACTTTGTATGAATATTAAGGTAGTCCATAGTATTGGACCTGCGAAAATGTATGAGAAAATCCAATTTTTCACGAAGGATGTTTACATATCTTGGTTGTCTGCCTTGAACCCATATAGGTAATGTAGAAAAAGGAAAAGCAGCACCTGTCGACAAGTTACAGTTGCGTAATTATTTGAACTTCTATATTTGGGCTTCGGATTTGCCATGGTCTAACGATCCAATCCTTTAAAATTACGTTAGCTCGCTGCATCAATCACTCGTTATATGTTCGAGGTCTATTTTGCGGTTCATGTGTGTTTAAAGAGCTCGTAAGCGCAAGTTGGTCAATGCTGTTGAACATTCGTTGTTGTATAAGTGTGCAATAATTCCCTATTCAGGTATGGGTAGTGATTAAAACATATTTTTCGCATGGGTCCTTTTTCTGCGAAAAACCTGAAGGTTTGGATATTATACCAAAGCTACTTGACGTTCAATGTTGTAAATTGTTTAGCAGCTGGTGTATAATGACTGAATCAAATTAGTGTGCGCCCTTATAATAGGTACAGCTGTTACAGCATTTTACTCAAGGTCACCCATTTGCGCTCTTGAATGAATGTATCTGCTGAACCATGAAGTCCCTCCCAATTCCCCTGGAACAGTTTTTTTTAAAGAGAGAGTTTTACAAGACTCGAAAGATCAATATGCTTTATAATCATGTTGGTGTGATGCATCCGTCAAATATGCTAGTTTGATGACAGAAATAAGCTTGACGTCTTGGATTTGTGGAGTCATTTATCCACCATTGGTCTCGTGGCTTAACAACATATGGACGCAGCAACAATCCTGTATAACGCATCAGTTAGGTTAACAAAATGATGGTTTTGAACACATTATAGGCCTACGGTGACACCGATACACAGCTTTATATATATGTAATAGTTGTACAATCGCTTTAAACCAGGAATCGCGTCTACGTCTTGTCGAGTCGCTTGGCTAGTAAGTCAGGACTTAAGCCGGACTGAGAAAGGATAGTGCGTGATTCGCTTAGTTCGCCTAGGTCGATTTCTTTGTTAGTTGTTTTTTAAGTGACGATATGCTTTTGGATTTATACGCATCTCATCAAAACTGTGTCAATTATGGTTGTATGAAACGTACGGTTCGATCGATGCCATTGTTTTCATTTGGTTCTGATTTTATTTCAATTTTGATTTGAAGCTAATAATAAGCAAGCTCAACTAGAAAGAAGTGAGACACAAGAGCTTGTTTGGACACAAAAGTAGCATGCGTGTTCGGTCTTTAATCATCTCTGATCCTTTTTGTGTGGTCCCTAACTTGATAGAGGTTAGTGCGTTAGTCAGCGTAACAGGCCTTACTTAGAATGAGTACTTCAATAGAACTACTTGCAGAACTTAGAATGAATCGATCATGCTCAATACAGTTTGATGTAGTAATTATATGTTACTGTTTCCATCATTCATGAAATGGAAACCTTTTTTAGTTCAACTCTACGATGACCAAAAGCGAATTTTGAATAACTTTTGTAAAAGCGAACTGTCGGCGAATTTGGTCAAAATCATATTTTATAGCGGAGTTGAGAGAAACTCAATGTGTATGCTAGAGTTGGTGTGCTCGTGACACAGTTATATATTTTAATCGAAATTGGTGTTTAATGGAAAAGAACAAACTTCTATGCAAATAAATTGAATGAATCCTTATACTTACTGTCGTTTGTACTGATCTCTTATCAACAATCTCGATAACGTTGACATCCCAGGAAAGCACTTGCAGAGTTAGTTTATCGGTGCTAATTTCGCGTTGCTTGAAACCTTTCAAAATGTGTGCACACAAGACCAGGGCACTCCAGATGCGGAGGCCCTAATCCTACAAGTATTATCGAGGGTATGGAGGTTGAATACAGGCTGAATGTACCCGCGCATTTACGGTAGTGAGGCTTCTTTGAGATCAGGCGCACAAAAACACCTATTTTATATTTTAACACAGATTTCATGAAAGCAGAAAAGAAAGATACACTGTCATTTGATCAGGCCGTTTTAGCAAAATGATTAGTGTGTAATATGTCTCGATTACTCTTAATAGTGGCTTGTTTATTTCCCACATCACGTACAGGTATATTGTTCAAACCGGACCCGTACGTAGAGATTAGTGTCGATGGCGGCGCAGCTGTGAAGACAGATCACTGCAAGGGGACCGCACATCCCAAATGGGAGGAAACCTTCCCGGTTCTTGTTTCACCTTATTCAAAGATCCTGTTTCGAGTCTTCAATCACCACCAGTTTATGAAGGATGATCTTCTTGGAGAAACCACACTTGACTTATATCCACTGCTGGAGAAGACTTCGGGAAAATGTAAGTTAATTTGGATCATAGTCATGTGATTGTGGTGTGCCACGGTGTTTATCAGATTTCCAACTGTTTTACACCTTAAAGACGAAATTTATAATGTGCATCTTTTTGAAGTGAGTGCAACTCATAGATTATTGCTGTTAGCCTGACATTGAACAAGCAACTGATCACTGATCGATTCATAATACTATTTATTGTAAATATTATCCTGACCAATTCTTCGCAGGTCGGAGTTTTATTCATTTTGATTGGCTCATACTCCTAAGCTATTATTAATGAGGCATGCCTATTGAGCAACATACTAAGCTGTCTGGCTTCGCCTGGTTAAATCTATATTCTAATTTTCAATCATAACCCTATGTCAGCAACGACAAAGAGTGAGCAGCAGCTCCCTTCGAATAGCCGACGCTGGCCTGGAGCATCAGAATAATGCGATTCTGTTCTAGGAGATAGTTATGCTTTTTTTTGAGGCTTCCATTTGTCAGTCTTATCCTGAATAGTGCAGCGGTAATTTTCCAGTGAAATAGTAGTTCTAATTAAATCAGTAGATATGTACTCTTATAGTGCTTTCTTTTAGGTAAAGTTTAGCAGTTATATTCTAAGTCACTATTTAATAATGAAGGATGTTTTCTTTAACTGAGCCCGAACCGGTGGAAAGTGCACTGAGCCTAGCTTTTTAGATTACTAATAATGTAAATATGACCGTCAAAAATAATTTTTTGTACAAATTTGTCACTCCTCAGGGTCAACAGAATCGCAGTGAGAGAGGGCCAGCAGAAGCAGTTGCAATCGGCCTAAGCAGTTCCATAATTCAATCTTTTCCCGTCGCCGTTGGCTTTATGGCAAGAGGCTTTATCCTAGCTCTAGTCGTCCTAGCTCTCCACCGACATGTCAGTAATACCCAGAGGTTTTCTCGTGACTATCTTGCCCGCGTAGTTATTCTGGCTTGATATGAGTTGGAAGCACTTTATAGATAGGATTATTCGATAGGCAGCCATACGTGTAGACGCTTGCTGTAGTATAGGTCCTGGCTGCTTGTCGAGCTCGGTGGGTTGGTGCATTCGTATGTGGCTCGTGACCGGAA